>PVLC010030882.1:0-19182 GCA_004027655.1 Graphiurus murinus
TCTCAGCCAGGCTTGGAGCTCCGATCCTGACCTGGCCAGTTTACCTGTCACTGTGTTTACCTGTGTTTAACTGTGTTTACCTGTGACAGGTAAACTGGTCACTGTAGTCCACAATTGCTGCTACTGGTGCTAGATACAACAAGCAGGGCAAGACTGTTTCCTCCTCCAGAAAACAGGAGCAGAGTTGGTGCAGGGTTTGAACTTGGATCATCTGCGTGGGCTTCAGGCTTTTGGGGCCTCACCAGACTTCCTGTGTAACGACCGAGATCCAAGAGGCTTCAGCGATCGCTGTCTCCAGGCACTGACTGTCCCGCAGAAGTCACAGACTGGCAGCCACAAACCTGTTTATTTAGTCTTATTTTGTAATAAGAGTCTGTATTTTAAAGAGGAGATGTTGGACATCAAAATTTATTTTCTGACTTCTTTAGAAAAGATCTGGCCAAAGCCGGGTGTGGTGATGCACGCTTGTAATCCCAGTACTTGGGAGGCTGAGATAGGAGGATCACAGGTTCCAGGACAGCCTCAGCAAGTACTGAGACTCTCATCAACTTAGTGAGACCCTGTTTCCAAATAAGAAATAAAGTTGGGCTGGGGATGTAGCTCGAAGGTAGAATGCCTCTGGGTTCAATCCCTAGTACCACCAAAAAATAAAAAAAGAAAAGACCTGGCCAAGCTGGCCTCTTCCCTGTTGTAATTGCACATTGCATTCTCAAAGACTCTCTTAGACATCAAAGAACACTCAAGCCACAGATGAGCTCCTCTATCAAAAAAGTCAACAAAAACATATGCCCAATTCATAATTTTTGCAGCTCTCCACCATATAGAGGAGACGAAGTGACTTACCCAAGGCCACGGAGCAAGACACTGGAAAGGTACCTGATGTCGTTGAAGGAACGAATAAGTGGTAGAATGAATGCACGCATGCTTTTCTGCGCGAGAAGAAGCTGCCTGAAGGAGGAACCATACTAGGCTTCATCAGGCTTTCTGTGGAGCCAGGATCCCTGCCTGCACATAGTAGGTGCTGAGGAATTATTCCAGCCATCAACTACAGTCAGAGTCTCTCAGTCTGTGTCTCTGTCTCTCTCTCTCTGTCTCTCTCTCTGTCTCTCTCTCTCTCTCTCTCTCTCTCTCTTTCTCTCTCTCTCCTGTACTAGGAATTGATTGAACCCAGGGGCATTCTACCTCTGAGCTACATCCCCAGCCCTATTTTTTATTCCTTATTTTGAAACAAGGTCTCACTAAGTTGCGGAGGGCCTCACTAAGTACCCGAGGCTTGTCTCAGCCTCCCAAATACTGGGATTACAAGAGTGCACCACCACACCCGGCTCAACTACAGTCTCTAAAAAATCATGTCTTGGTCTATGAAGATGGAGTTGTAATACTAGAACTCACCTCAGTCCTTGGGGCTTACATGAGTAATGTGAATAAAATCCATGTAAAGCGCTTAGCTCTCTGCCGCCCACAGCAAGGCGTGAATACATGGGTAGTTACCAGTATTGTGATATCTGTGCCTTCCCCCACTTTTTTTTTTTTTTTGCAGTATTGGGGATTGAACTCAGGGGCATTCTACCTCCGAGCTACACCCCCAGCCCTATTTTTTATTCTTTATTTTGAAACCGAGTCTCACTAAGTTGCAGAGTGCCTCACTAGGTAGCTGAGGCTGGCCGCAAACCCAGATCCTCCGGTCTCAGCCTCCCGAATGCTGGGATTACAAGCATGCGCCACCACGCCTGGCTCATTGTCAGTCTTTATAACAGTGGTGGCTATTGTGTGCAAAGAATCAATTATTGCCTGGTGATGTTCTGTGCGCTTTCTATGTATTAATTCATTTTGGGCTTGCAGCACCCAAATGGAAAGGTATTCCTAGGATCCCCATTTTACAAAGAAATCAAGACCCAGAGCAGTTAACTAACTCACTCGAGGACACCTGAACTAGTCAGTGTGTGTGCTGGTATCTGGACGCTGTGGCCTGGCTGTGGAGTCCCTGTTCTTACCCTCCACACTGAGTTATCACTCTGCCCTACACTATTCTGGAATCTTCAGCAAAAAGTGTGGTGGTGGACGCCTGTAACCCCAGTACTTGGGAGGCTGAGACAGGAGGATTGAAGGTTAGAAGCCAGCCTCAGCAACTTAGCAAGGCTCTCAGCAACTTGGCAAGTCTTTGTTTCCAAATAAAGATTTAAAAGGGCTGGGGCATGTAGCTTGCAGGTAGAATGCCTCTGGATTCAATCTCTAGTATAACAACAACAACAACAACAAAACCAAAATAAAAATAATAGCAAAGCTCCTACTCTGGCCCAAACACCATGCTGTGTGTGTTTGACAGTCACTGTCTCTGTTTTCCCCAGCTCTGGCTAGGCAGGTACAATTATTCCTTATTTATTTATTGGGGCACTGGAGATTAAATCCAGGGACATTCTACCTCTGACTTACATCCTCAGCCCTACTTTACTTTTTATTGGGAAACAGGGCCTCACTAAGTTGCTGAGCGCCTCGATAAGTTACTGAGACTGGCTGAGAACCCTCGATCTCCTGTCTCAACCTCCCAAGTACTGGGATTACACGCGTGCGCCACCCCACTGGCTTTATCCCCATCTCATAGACGAGGATATAGATGAGGAGAGGGGAGCCTTTTCCAACGTCACGCAGTCAGGGGTCAAGCAAGCAGAACCCCCAACTCCTAACATACGCGCTCTGTTTCCACCCCAACCCCAGCTATCCCATACTCAGCTGTTTCCAAGGTCGAGGGCCAGCATCGCCCCAGTGCCCCATTCCTACTTCAGCACGTGGCCGTCCTGAGTGTGTCCAGAACCCTTTGGCCCAAATTAGCACGAGCTGGCTGCTCGGGCTGCTCTCACCCCAAGCCTGCGGCGATCTCTCCTGCCGAGTTGTGCCGCTCGGTTGCCAACAGCAAAGGGCTCAGCAGCAGACCTGGGCAGTGGACTCGGCGGGGCTAGGCGGAGCCGTGCACTTCCCACCCCTCGCCGGCATCTCTGGTCCTCGGCACCTTAGTGAAGGCACCACCGGCCTCCCAGGGAGTAGTACCCCTCTCTCCCTCTTACGGTCTGGATTGGAGTGGCCCCCAGACACGTGTTGAAGGGTCCGTCCCCGTGAGGTGGGAGATCCGGGGAAGTGATCGGGTCCCCAGGGCTCTGACCACATGATGGACTTCATCATTGGAATGGACATTGGGAGGCGGTGGGACTTTAGGAGTGGGCCTGTGTAGTTGGAGGAGATAGGTCGGGGGCCAAGCCCTGGAAGGGTATTTTTTTGTTCTTGTTCCCCCTCCCCCGCTTTCTGAGCATTCTACCCCTGAGCTACACCCCCAGCCTGACTTTGTTTTTATTTATGTATTTATTTACATATATATGTATGTATGTATTTGTTGTGGTACTGGGGATTAAACCCAGGAGCATTCCACCTTTGAGCTACACCCTCAGTCCTATTTTATTTTTTTATTTTGAAACAGGGTCTCACTAAGTTATGGAAGGCCTCAGTGCGTTGCTGAGGCTGGCCACAAACCTGCGATCCTCCTCTCTCACTCAGCCTCCCAAGTATTATTTTTTTATTTTGAAACAGGGTCTCTCACTAGGTTGCCCAGGCTGGCCTTCAACCTGCGATCCTCCTGCCTCAGCCTCCCAAGTACTAGGGTAACAGGCATGTGCCACCATGCCCAGCTTCCTGTATTTTTATTTGCAAAACCTGGCAATCCTAGATGGGGGTCTCTGTAGGAATTTGAAGCAGAGGAATAACGTTTAATCTAAGTTTTAATAAATATACTCATTTACAAAATGAAAATATTAGATTATTATAAATAAGTTCAGAGTACTTATTTATAAATAAGTTCATGGCGCATTTGGATAAACTCACGATTCGAAGTCTCCACCTAATAGTTCTCGTGAGGCAGGCCCTGCAGAGGTCATGACCGGCCTCCGAGTGGCCTGGAGGAGCCTAGAGCTGCCTCCCACTTCCTTGCTTCCCTGTGCATCGTGCTTCATTCGTTACACGGGCTTTTCATGTCCCACACCTCTGTGCGCATTCCCATGGAGGAAATTAGGTCATCACAATTAATCATTATGCAGACGTAGAAGCTGAAGCTCAGAGACGTCAAGGAGCCCACCCAAGGTCACACAGGGAGGCAGCAGGAAGGTCAAAGCTACAATTCAATTCCGGTTGGTGCAACTCCAGAGCTCCTGCCACTCTGCCACGCGGCTCTGCGTGCTTCCAGGGCTCCAGCTCCGCGCTGGCCGGCCTATCTCTGCAGGGGGCGTGCAGGCAGGCCCGGCTGCAGCGAGGAAGGCGTCCCCTGCTGGCCGCGGCGCCGGTGGTACCTCCGCCGGAGCCGGGCATGCAGGTGGCGGATCCTCTGAGCCTCGCGGGCGGGGAAGAAGGAGGCGGCGATGGTGTGCCGCAGGCGCCGCGCGTAGGTGTCCAGGAGCGCGACGGCGCAGGCCAGCAGCTGCAGAGTCCCCGCGGCCAGCGCGGCGGCGGCGCGAGGGCGCTGGGCGGGCAGCAGCGGGCAGCCACGCGAGGCGAGGCGCAGCTCCCACTGGAAGGAGCGATGGGCTGAGAGGAAGGGGCGCTCGGCCGGCGGCTGGTTGAAGAGGAAGGAGATGAAACCCAGGACCGTGTACGCCGCCTTGGAAAGGAGAAAAGGCAGCGTCAACGGACTGCGCTCCGGCCACTCCGGCCCCTCCTCTGCGGAGGTTCGCAGGGTGGACCGGCCGAGGTTCCCTGTTCCCCATCTGCAAAATGGGCACAGGAATAACCCTGCTTCCTGGGGTCGGGGAGGGCCAGATGTGACCGGCAGCCAGGGTGTCCCAGAGGAGAAAGCTGTAGAGACCAGCCAGGAGGAGCTGGGTCAGCCGCTGGCCACAGCTGGCTGGGACCACAGGGAGAAGGCCCTGCAGGCCGGTCAGGTATCCATGGAGATACAGGGCGGGACTTCCTCAGGAGGCACCGCAGAAAGAGCCCTGCGACCACCTGCCGGGTTCCCCAGCACAGGCCAGGGACTCCAGGACCTGCGGAGTGACCCCAGTGAAACTACACCCCCAGCCCTTATTTTTGTGTGTGTGGCCTGAGGGACCCAGTGTGTAATAAGCATTTGATAAATCTAAGCTATTAACATCAGAGCTCAGGCTCTGACACTATGGTGTGTTTTATGCAATTAAATTTGCATGTGATCTCACTATTATTTTAAAAAAAGCAAGACGTGGTGTCCCATGCCTGTAATTCCAGTATCCCAGTACTTGGGAGTCTGAGACAGGAGGATCACAGGTTTGAAGCCAGTCTCAGCAACTTACCGAGACCCTGTTTCCAAATTAAAAGTAAAATAAAATAATTAAATAAAATAATTAAAGTAAAATAAAATAGGGCGGGGTGTGTGGCTCAGAGATAGAATGCCTCTGGGGTCAATCCTCAGCACCACACAAAAATCAATCAATTGATCAATAAACAAATAAATAAAAATAGGCCTTTCTCACTTTTGAGGTGGCTTGCATTCTCTCTTGAATGTGTATTTGTTACTTTCCCAGATAAATCTCTATGACTGAAAAATAAAAATAAAAAGATTATGGTAAAGGAAAAGATTGAGGTTAGGTGTGGTAGTGACATCTGTAATCCCAGTGCTTGGGAGGCTGAGACAGGAGGATCACAGGTTCAAGGCCAGCCTCAGCAACGCAGTAAGGCTCACATCAACTTAGCAAGACCCTTTTTCCAAATAAAAAAATAAAATAGGACTGAGGGTGTAGCTCAGAGGTAGAATGGCCCTACTTGGGTTCAATCCCTAGTGACCCCTCCCCCCCCCACACACACATTGAAAAACACAAATCTTGATCTGATAGTAAACAGGCCCAACAGTAAGGGGATAGTAAATATTTCATATATTGCTATTAACATAGTAACCATTTTAGGCTTTCTGGGACATATAGTCCCTTCTGTGACTTCTCAACTGTGCCTTTGTAGAGCGGTCATGGCTAGTACATAAACAGCTAGAAGGCCGTGTTTCAATAAAACTTTATTTAAAAACCCAGGAAGCCAACTGGATTTGCACTGAGGGTCATAATTGGCCAACCCTGATCTAGACCACTCCCAAGATTTATATCCAGCCTGACATCCAGGCACGAGCTGTTAGTAGTGGACGCTGTTTATTGAACAGCTCCTGTGTGGCACAGAACTTACTACGTACTTTTGGAGACATGATCACATTTTTAAGACTCACAATAGCCTTGTAGGATAAGAGGTATTGGTCTAATTTATGCAAATAGGGAAGATGAGGCTAGGACATTTTGTTACTTAAGAAAAGAGTGACCTCAGGCAAGTTATTTTAAGGTCTACGGATCTGGGCTTCTGCACCTGCAACTGGGGTGAACACAGAACCCATTTATAGGGCTCTCGTGGGGGCCCAGGCCCTGGGGTGTAGACTTGAAGGCAAGTGAAATGTAATTACAAGTCAAGGGTTTAGCAAGCCCGCCCCCTCCCTTCAGAAATGACCACCTGTCGCCTCCCTGTTGTGGCACTTACATCATACTTGACCGTGAGCGTGATGGGCACAGCGGGCAACTTCTGAGCCCAGTCCACAGCCGCCTGTGCCAGGAGGAAGGCCACGTGGTCGGTGGCCACCATGACAGCCGTTGTCACCAGGACCAGGGTGAGCAGCCCCAGCCTTAGGAAGCAGCTCAGCACCTCCTCCTGGGACATCTTCGGCCGGGCCGCCCGGAGCAGCCAGGCAGGTGGAGAAGCCACCAGGTGAGTGGCCTGGGCCTGGGCCAGCCGCCGCGCCAGCTGCCGAGTCTCGTAGATATTGTCGAACCGCAGGTTGGTCAGGTAGCGGTGGAGGTACGCGGCCGACTCAAAGAGGAGACACAACAGAAAGAGCCCTGTGACCACCCGCCGGGTCCCCAGCACGGCAGCCCTGGCCAGGGACTCCAGGCCGGAGAAGTCCTCCAAGACCCGCTGAGTGGCCCTGAGCGTGTGAAGCCACAAGGCAGAGCCATTGCCCTGGGCGTCAAATGCCAAGCCCCGGCCGCCTGCTTGGCCTGCCGGGCCCAGGGCCCTGGATGCCGCACGCAGCTGCTGCGTGGTGTTAAGCAAACTCTCCAGGGAGCCCTCGGTGATGCACCTCAGCACCTGCCCAGCGGCGCCCACGTTGCCCAAGACATTGGGCAGCACGGCGAGGGCCAGGGTGGCGGTGCTGTAGGAGAGGAGCAGCCGGCGGCCCTGCCACGTGCCCAGGGTCGGCATGCTGAGTGCAAACAGACATCGGACGGGGGGCGTCAGAGCCAGGCCCAGGAAGACCAGGGAGCCACAGATGGCGGCCACAACAGCCGAGGGTCCTAGAGCAGAGAGCTGCAAAGAGACCAGCCAATGATGGACCAGTCCTGCGGCAGCGACAGCCAGGGAGCCGCACAGGAGGAGCTGGGTCAGCAGCTGGCCACAGCTGGCCGGGACCGGCTGGGAGAAGGCATCCCAGGCAGCCCTCAGCGGGCCAAGGGCCTTGACGATCCCCCAGCGCCAGAATCTCCACCTGCACACAAAGAAGTAGGGGACCCCCCATCAGGAGGCTGGGGTGCCCGTCCCTCCCCTACAAACCCCAGCCTGCTAGCAGACTCCACCCTTTTGGCCACAGGGGCTTTATAGATGGACCAATCAGAGTTAGCCATCTCCTGCCCATGTGATACCAGCCGAACCAATCAGAGCCATCCCTAGGGCTTTTCTCACTGGTGTTGCCAGGGTAGAGCCCAGTTGCCATGCAGTTCCTGAGGATGTGGGGGTGAATGTCTGGGCTGCCTGAGCCCGTAATTACAGTCTGGTGATGGTAAACTGGCCCAAGAGATGAAAGTCATAGAACAAGAAGCACAGATGAAAGAGAGAGAATGATGGGGGAAGGGCAGGAAGAGAGAGAGAGAGAGAGAGAGAGAGAGAGAGAGAGAGAGAGAATGCATGTATGTTAGAGATAGGGAGAAGCTATTCCACTTGAATTCATAGTCTGTAGGACCCTGGGTGTCTCCTTTACCATTTAGGGGTAAAGGTGGTGGATCAGTTGGCTTCTGAGGAACTTTTCTACTTTCAGCTTTGTACTTATTCACTTAACAAATGTCGGCTCGAATGCACCAGCTACTGGAGAAAGTCAGGATGAATGAAGCAGACAAAGCCCCTGTCTTCATGAGCTCACAGGGCAGAGAGGGCAGAGGGACAGCTGGAAGAGGTTGGACTCTGGCTCCTTTTTCTGCAGGCAAGTCTTGCAGATTGATGGGCTGTGGACTGAGACAGAGCGGGAGTTAAGGCTGATGGTGAGGTTCCATACCTGAGGAAGCACTGAGGGGTCCTTTCCTGAGATGGGACTTTTGTGGTTGAAGCAAGTACAAGTGGAGGGGAACAGGAGGAAGCCAGCTTGGAACTCTTAAAGGGGAGAGGCCAATTTCACTGCTCAGTGGAACTACTGAGTCTGGGTTCAAAAATACAAGACTGGAATTCAGAGGGAGGTTGGGCTGAGATGCAAAATTATGTAAAGGTGCTTCAAAACCAGGCGTGGTGGCACAAAGCTGTAATCCCAGTACGTAGGAGGCCGAGACAGGAGGATTGCAGGTTGGAGGGTAGCCTCAGCAACATAGCAAGACTCAGCCACCTAGCGAGATCCTGTTTCGAAAACAAAAAAGAAAAAGGACTGGGGGTGTAGCTCGGAGGCAGAATGCACCTGGGTTCAATCCCCATCACCACACAAAAAGATAAATAAATAAAATTAAAAAGGCCTCAGTGCAGGGTGCAGGGTGAGATTGCTCAAGAAGGAGCCTTGCTGGGGAGGAGAGAGAGCGACTTCCTCCCTCTCCAGCTCCACTGAACCCTCGGGGCCAGGAACCAGCAAAGGCGCAGAGAGGTCTGAGGTGGCGCTGGGGAAGCCAGGTACACAGGATGTTCCAGAAGAGGGCAGTGACCGAGAGGTCAAGTACATTAAGACAACTACGTCTGAGGCATGGAAAGGGGCGTCCTTAGCAAGGCCTCTTGGATTTAGCCACTCAGGGGTCACTGTGGAACTTGGCAGGGGCGGCTTGGTGGCATGTTGGGCCAAAGCCCAGTTAGAGCCGGTCCGGGGCAGACCGAAGCAGAGTGGGAGATGCAGTGAAGAAGCAGAGAGAGGGCACGGCAGCGGCAGGCGGGGGAAAGGGGAGCAGGAGGGCTCGGTTCAGGGGGAGAAACCGCAGCAGGCGAGCAGGGAGGAGGCCTGGCCGAAGGGGGCCTGGGGGACTAATTGGAGGCGATGAGCAGAGAGAGGAGCGCGGGCAGGTGGGCCCACCTGGGAAAGGAGCAGGCGCCGAGGAAATGGGTAAACGCCAGGAAGGAACAGGCAAGGTGTACACGCCCGCGACAAATAGCGTCTGACAGACGACAGAGCCATGGTTAAGAGCATGCCCTCTGGTCGGCTTGGGTTCGGATTCCCCACTCCAGCGTTCAGCTGCGTGACCTTGAAAAGCGGGTTCTCAACCTCTCTGTGCCTCACTTTTGCCATCTGTAAAATGGTGCAAGAAAAGTATGCACCTCCCAGGGTCGCTTTGTGCCCGCGCATCATAAACACCAGGTGAAGGACTGTCTATTGTTAGAGGGTCAGCTGGTGCAAGGCCGGGACCTCGTCTCTTTTTGATCACCGATGCATCCCAAGTGCCTGGAATCGTGTCTGGCGTGCAGGGGACGCTCCGCAAATATCTGCTGAGTATGGCGAGATTGCTTCTGTCTGCTCAGCTAGCAGGGCACGAGTGAGTCGGGACCACAGGATTGGGGAGGAGGCGAGGGACCTTGAAGATGGAGGAGAAGGTGTAGAATTGCCCGCATGGGCCACACACTGGAGGGCTTCTCAGTCCAAGTGGGGAGATTTAAACAGGACCTTAGAGTGTAAGGCCGCTAGAACAGGGCTCTCAGGATGGAATGCCTGGGCCTCGGCTGGGGGGGTGGGGGGGTGGAGGGTCACTAACCTTCACCTGACTCAGGAAGGCGGCTTGGGAGAGATGACGTTTGAGCTGGGGCTGGAAGGGCAAGTATCAGTCTTAGGTGCAGAAGGGGGACTGGGAGTCCCAACAGAAGGAGCAGAACGTGAGAGGAGGGTCCGGAGCCCTGATGGTTCCGTGAAGAAGCAGGGCTGGGGGACTTAAACACGTGGTGCCATGCTGCCTGAGGCCTGGGGGGCTGGAGCAGAGGTGCAGTCCCAGGGCCCTGAGGGCTGAATCCAGCTGCAAATACCGTGTGTGTGTGTGTGTGTGTGTGTGTGTGTGTGTGTGTGTGTGTTGTTTTCATCTGGAAATGGGAAGTTCCACATTGAAATCCAGATTTCCAGCTTCCCTTGAGAAATTGGAGGAACTGGGTTAGAATTGCTGCCTTTGCAATAGGCGGCTAGAGCTGAGTATCCCTTCAACGGGTGTGGGGTGCACAGGCTGTGCCCTGCATGGGCTGCCCGCACATCCAGATGCCCCCAAAGTGCCCTCCGTTCTTGAAGGCACCCAGATGTGGGACTAATCGCCCCTCCGGCTGGATAACTACTATTCAGAACTGGGTGGCTATCGAAGTCATCACATAAGCTAATCGTATAAACTATGTTAAGACCTGAAAGGCGGTACTGTGTACATCAGGTGTTAAGTTCTGTGCCAGGTATAGTAAATGGCCAGGAACTGCCACTTCCTGAGTGCGCCCTGAGCCCGGCCCTGGGCCTCCTGTCTCTTCTCCTTCTTTTCTCACAACACATTCATAGACATTATTATTGTTCCTGCCTCACGGATGGGGAAACTGAGGCTCAGAGGGGTGAGGATTTACCCACCGTGGTCACACAGCCAGGGAGTGGAAGAAAGACCTTGAGTTTGGGGCTCGTACCCGTCACAACGGGCTGTTTTTCCTTGCCCGTGGCCCTCGGCGCCCAGCATCCCCGACCTACCCGGTGCTGATGAAGTGCCCGGCGGCTCCACGGAGGCCCCTCATGGCCCCAGAACAGCGCCTGCTGCGGGCGGCGGCGTCTGGCAGCCCTAGCAGGTGGAAAGGAAGTGGAAGAATCTCGGGGACTTGGGAAACACGGTGGCTTCTGCTTTCCCACCCTTCAGTTAAGCCGGCTGAGTGTCCAGCCCTGCCCTGTGCCCACCTCCCAGGGAATGGGAGGAGCTGCCGCCTCCTCTCCTTGTCGGCAGGAGCAGTGGGAGGTGTAGGAGGAGAGAAAGACATTTCCCAAGAAACATCTGTAATCCTAGTAACAGGAAGGCAGAATTAGCCCCATTTTACAGAGGAGGAAACTGAGTCAGAGAAATCATCAACAGGAGCTGGAGGTTACAACGTTGCTTCCCCTTTCCCTCCCCCGCCAGGGTTCTGTGGCCTGGGAGCCTGATCGCTGACTCTTAGGGGGGCGGTGAGAACCCACAGAAGACAACGGAGCCCCCCTCTACCGTCTAAGAGCAGAGATCAGACTGTGCTTACCCAATGTCACCGCTGCGTCAGAGGGAGTTGCACACGGACTGTGATACTCTTCTAAATTCAGCATTGTAAACAGCAGGCATTCAATAAGTGTAAATTCCCCGGCTGCACCTTCTGCGGTAGTCGCTGCCTTGCAGGTCCATGTCCAGGCTGTTCTGGGAGCCAGTGCCCACTTAGAACATAGAGACTTCTCCCCAGCACCTCTACCCCATCACTGCCAGCAGGGCTCTCTCCCCTCGGGCGCCTCCTCGGCCCTCCACCCCCCACCCCCGCCCACATGCACGAGGGATCAGTGGGTGACACAGCCGGGCGGAATTCCAGACTGCCCGTCATTTTCCCTTAAAAGGACATGTCGCCTGGGCTCCTCGCTTAGGTCTAAAGGGGGTGGGGGCATCCTGCCGCCTGGATGGGGAAGTGACATCTCATACTTACCCAAGAATTGGATATGACACCTGTGGCTAGAGTCTCAGAGGGCCTAAAGCCCTTCCCAGGCCAGGAGCCCCTCCAGGAAGCCTGGGGTGTTTGCTGCATCTGCAAGAACTAAGGCTACCAAGAGGGGCTCAGCTCAGCTCCTGCACAGAGCAGGTGTCATGGATGCAAGCTGGCTGCAGGTGTAGACCCCTTCTGGAAGGGCAGCTGCTCCCCAGAGTCAGTCAAGGGTCAAAGTCCCCCCTCAAAAAAAAAAAAATGAGGCCTAATATTACCAGATTTTCCAATTTTCCCAAAGATACCAGTCATTCCCCTTTGTCTAAAAATCTCAAAGTTTTAAAAACTAGCATTTTTTTTTAAAAAATGAAGTACTTGGGAGGCTGAGACGGGAGGATTGCAGGTTCAAGACCAGCCTCAGCAATCTAGTGAGACCCTCTTTCAAAATAATAAAAAAGCTGGGCATGGTGGTACACGCTTGTAATCCCAGCATTTGAGAGGCTGAGAACTGAGGATCTGGGTTTGCGACCAGCCTCAGCTACCTAGTGAGGCACTCCGCAACTTAGTGAGACCCTGTTTCAAAATAAAGAATAAAAAATAGGGCTGGGGGTATAGCTTGGAGGTAAAATGCCCCTGAGTTCAATCCCCAGTACTGCAATAAATAAATAAATAAATAAATAAATAAATAAATAAATAAATAAAAATAATAAAAATAAAAAATAAAGAAAGGGCTGGAGGTGTAGCTTAGAGGTAGGATTCCTCTGGGTTCAATCCCCAGTACCATGAAAAAAGAAAAAAGAAGAAGAAAAAAAGAAAACACAGCCACACTGATTCATCCTAAAGGGTCTTGCCAAAGTGAGCCTGAGGACCACCAATTTGCAGCCTCTGCAGCAGGCCTCAGGGGGGCCCCGCCATGCCGCTGCAGGACCTGTAGCTGATCTGCAGTGTCTCCAAGCTGGAGGCAGGACAGCCCAACTCACACGCCAGCTTTGCTAACTCCTGTGCCGTGTGACCTCGGGCAAGACGCGGTTCCTCTCTGAACTCGTGCATACTTGGCTTTAGCGTGGAGAATATAGTACCGACTTCTTAGAGTTGTTTGAGAAATCAACACAATCTACATAGAGTGTTCAGTAGGCAATAGATAAGTGCTCGAGCCCTGCTCCCCCACTCCCCACCGATGAATGAGCACCAGCCTGCTCAGGCCCCTGTGGTGCCCACCAGGCACCTTGCTGGCGTTCGCCATGAATGATAAGTCACAAAGGCTGGTCCCGGGCTTTGGCGCTGTTCTGCGCTGGCACCAGAGAGCTGATCGGCTGCCGACCATGCAGCCCTTTTCCAGAAGGTCTCCGGTGGACATGTGAGGTGTTTTCTGTTTTGTTTTGTTTTGTTTAGCTTTTCTTGGCACATGGAGGCGTCACCTCTGCCCATACAAGGCTGGCCTGACTCCAGGCCCGCAGCATGGGGCGGGAGGGGGAGGCTCTGAATCATCGAAACCAGCAGGAGCCTCATAGAGGGAATTTCTAGGGGAAAGATTCAGAGGCATGAGACAGAAGGGGAAGTAGCTCCTGAGCTCCTCCCGGGGAGCCTGGCTGGGGTCAGAAGCAGAGGCCCAGAGACCATTCGCGTCACTGAGCTTTTTAGCTGGTGGGTGTAGAATGTGGGCACTGCCCCGAGGGTTTGAACACAGAGAGGCGGTTAAAATCCCACGGCACACACAGCGCTCTCCGGCGGAAACAGTGTGGGAGCTGCCAGAATGAGCCAGATGATATAATTTCTAAGAACCACATGAGAAACTGAAATTAATTTTAACAAAATGTTTTATTCAACCTAATACATCCAAAATATAACCCTTTAACATGTGAAAATAAAAACTATTATTAATATATTTTACATTTATTTTCTCATGCTAAGAATTTATTTATTTATAGTACTGGGAATTGAATCCAGGGACATTCTACCTCTAAGCTACACCACGCCCGGCTTGAGGTAACTTTTTTTTTTTTTTTTTTTGCGGTACTGGAGATTGAACTCAGGGGCATTCTACCTCCGAGCTATACCCCCAGCCCTATTTTTTATTCTTTATTTTGAAACGGGGTCTCACTAAGTTGCGGAGGTCCTCACTAGGTAGCTGAGGCTGGCCTCGAACCCGGATCCTCCAGTCTCAGCCTCCCAAATGCTGGGATTACAAGCATGTACCACCACGCCCGGCTTGAGGTAACTTTTATTACAGTATATTGTTATTAGTCATTGTTGTTAATCTCTTACTCTAATTCGTAAATTGAACTTTACCCTTGGGAGGCTGAGACAGGAGCAGGTTCGAGGCCAGCCTCAGCAACTTATCGAGGCCCTGTTTCAAAATAAAAAATAAAACAGGGCTAGGGGTGGAGCTCAGATGTAGAATAGCTCTGGCTTCAATCCCCAGTACCACAAAAACAAAAACAAAAACAGAACAGAACAAAACAAAAACCACCTACCACCATATGTATGTACATATAGGAAAAAAAAAACATACTATTTATAGGGTTCAGGAGCACCCAGCATTTCAAGTATCCCCTGGAGATGAGGGGGTCACTGTTTACACACGTGAGAGCCCTGACCCCAGGGGAGCTGAGGGAGGAGATGAGCGGCAGGCGGCGCCCTCCCTGCAGAGTCGTCCAGGCTCCCGGGGTCCCTGGAGCAGCTCAGGCGCTCTCTCCCTTGGGGTCCGTGGCTGGGGGGTGTGGCTCTGCCCCAGCCCCCTCGGCACCTCGGGGTCCTGCACTGTCCCTTGTAACCTTGTCACCAGCCCTCGAAGACACTCTTCGAATAAGCTGGCTTGCCCGATTTCCATTTCCCGTCGAGCACCCAATCCTGGGCTCCCCTTTGTGCGGAGTGTCAGGAGTCTCAGCCTTGGCTGGAGGCAGGAGGCCAGCGAGACTTTCACTCCACCTCTTTTGCACCTGTCGCTGTCACTGCTTCCAGCACTCCTGTGGTCTGAGTCCCCTCTGTCCCGCTGTCCCAAGTCCTGCCGTCCCTGTGTATCTGACGGGTCGCTCTGGGCATCTGTAGTTCTCTGTGTCTATTTACGGCTGTGCTTTCTGTAGTGTGCTTTGCCTAGATTTTATTTAAACAGCCCCCACGGACGGTCACCCAAGTGGTCTCTGGCTCCTTGGTACCCCAAGAACAGTGTCCTAGCCGGGTGTGGTGGCGCACACCTGTAATCCCAGTACTTTGGAGGTTGAGGCTGGACAATTGCAGGTTGGAGGCCAGCCTCAGCAACTTAGTGAGGGCCTCTGCAAGTTAGCGAGACCCTGTTTCCAAATAAAAAATAAAATAGGGCTGGGGGTGTGGCTCAGAGGCAGAATGCCCCTGGGTTCAACTTCCATATCAAAAAAGAAAAATGAAAAAGAGCAGTGGCCTGAATATCCTCTGACATTGTCTCTGAGGGACTCGTGGGTAGTTGGCTGGGACGGGAACCAGGAGAGGGTAACTGGGTCACGGGGACCACAGGTGACAAGGTCCCTGCTCTCAGCGGAGCCCTCCGAGGCTCCTGTCAGTGGCTGGCCACCAGGACGCGGGCTGTTTGCTCACGTCCGTCCACCCGTCTAGCTGGTGCCCATCTGACGGACACGCCACTCAATCTTCGTTTCATTTGCGTTTCCCTGCTTATAAACAAGTATCTCTTCGTAACCCTCGGCCACCTAGACATCCCACTCAGAATGGCACTTCACATTTCTCGCTCATTTTTCTTGAGAGCTATGGCAGATGGTTTCCTGTCCAGTGCTCCTCTTCCCAAGGGGGGAGCCGCTTCCCTCCCTGGAACCAGGCTAATCCCACCCCAGAGGTGACTTTCCCTTCCTCCCTTCCTCCCTTCCTTCCTTCCTTCCTTCCTTCCTTCCTTCCTTCCTTCCTTCCTTCCTTCCTTCCTTCCTTCCTTCCTTCCTTTTCTGGTCTTAGAGATTGAACCCAGGGGCATTCTGCCTCTGAGCTACATCCCCAGCCCTTTTTATCGTATTTTACCCTTCCTTCCTTCCTTCCTTCCTTCCTTCCTTCCTTCCTTCCTTCCTTTTCTTTCTTCCTTTCATGATACTAGGGATCGAACCTAGGAGCATTCTACCCCTGAGCTATACCCCCAGACCTATTTTATTTTATTTTGAAACAGGGTTTCACTAGGTTGATGAGAGTCTCACTACTTGCTGAGGCTGCCCTTGAACCTGTGATCCTCCTGTCTCAGCCTCCCAAGTACTGGGATCATAGGCGTGCACCATGAGGCCAACTCCCTGGTTTGTTTCTAATGACAGCATCCATCACTCCTAACTCGGTCATCGCTCCTGCTCTGCCACCACAGGGACGATGCCCACCTGCCCACCCTCTGCCCAAGGATTAGCGTGTGTGTGTGTGTGTGTGTGTGTGTGTGTGTGTGTGTGTGTGTGTGTCTGGGAATTGAACCTAGAGGCATTCCACCTCCAAGCTATACCCCCAGTGCTATTTTATTTATTTTTCATTTGGAAACAGGGTCTTACTAAGCTACTGAGGCTGGATGTGAACCTGCGATCCTCCTGTCTCAGCCTCCGAAGTACTGGGATTACCGGCGTGGGTCACCACGCCCAGCAGATCACCTCTTTTGCCAGGCAAGACAAAGCCCTTTGGCATCAGGTGAGCAGTCCTGGGGAGAGGACAAAGGTGCCGCTTTCTAAGGAGAGACCTGTCACCAGCCAGGCTTCCTAAACTCCACAGAGGCCCAGGAGAGCACCCAGCGAGGGCAGCCACCCTCCTGCCCAGGGACCTCCCGCCTCCTCCCCCTACCGCTGCCCCACTCCCTCCCGCCTCCCAGGTGCAGAGAGCAAGACACTGGCTCCTTCAGCTCAGAGAAGTCCTCCCCGCCACCCCGGTGGTCCCATTGGCCTGTTCCTTTTTCCTCTTAGCCCCAAGGAATCCTGATTCAGAGTCACTTTATCTGTTTGTTTACCTCCCTCCGCCAAAAAGCAAGTTCCATGTGGGTGGGGACATTTAACACACACATAGCACAGGCACTAAGTAGATGTTTGTTGAATGAATAAATGGGAGAATGAGCAAACAAAGAACTGAACCAAACGGACCTCAGAGCCCAGGCTAAGATCACTTTCTCATAAATCTGGTGTAAAGCTGGGCGTGGTGGAGCATGCTTGTAACCCCAGTACTTGGGAGGCTGAGACAGGAGGATTGCAGATTCATGGCCAGTCTCAGCTACTTAGTGAGACCCTACTCGATTTAGTGAGGCTCTGTTTTAAAAAATAAAATGGGTCTGGGGTGTAGTTCAGAAGTAGAAGTCCCCTGGGTTCAATCCCCAGTACCACAATAAAACAAAACAAATAAATCTGGTGTACATTCATGTATCAAATATTTACAGACTCTTGCTATGGGCAGGAGACCGGCCTAGGCACCACAGTGGCGGCAGTGAGCCACATAAAATTTGTATTTACATAAGTTTGTATGCAAGAGGGAGAGAAAGCTAATAAACAGTCAGGCACGGTGGCGCACGCCTGCAATCCCAGCACTTGGGAGGCTGAAACAGGAGGATCGCAGGTTTGTGGCCAGCCTCAGCAACCTAGCGAGGTCCTCAGCAACTTAGTAAGACCCTGTTTTAAAAAAAAAGAATAGGGTTGAGGGTAGAGCTCAGAGGTAGAATGTTCCTGGGTACAATCCCTATCACCAAAATAAATAAAATAAAAGGAAGAAGAAGAAAGATAAATGATACAGAATCCTTAGTGCTAATCGCTGAGTGAGGAGGCAGAAAGAAAGCAATGAGGGTGAAAACTAAGAACTTAAATAAAGCGAGGACAGGCGCCAGGCGTACATCTTATATCTAAGTGGAGGGCCAGCACGTGCAAAGGTCCTGGTGCACGAGAGTCTGAGAGTGTGGAGCAGAGAGGAGAGGGGAGAGCGAGAAGGAGTGAAGTCAGAAAGGTCAGTTCTGTGGAAACCCCAGCCCAGGAATCTGGGACTTTGAGGCCCTCCTGTTCAAAAAGAGGCTCCAGGTCCAGTGTTGAACGATAGCCTTTATTTTATAGCATTTTTGATCAGAAGTATTTGAATCATGATTCCTCTGGTTACATGCCCCAGGGTTTCTCTGTGCACGAGCCCCTCAGTCCCCCAGGAGGGCGTCACTGCAGGGCTGGAAGGGGCTGAAACTGAGGTTAAATACCAGTGCTGGGCTGACACTTCCCGAGTGTCTGCTGGCCGGACCCCGGCACCATTCCCAGGCTCCCTCGGTGTGACACCGGGGGGCTGCAGTCCTGTGCCCCCAACTCCAGCCTCCAGCTCCTGGAGATGTCTCCAGTGGCCCCACCCATCACGGGGTACTACAATATTTTGCCCCGGCCTTCCTCAAGACGCCAGTGAATCTTCCTGCTCCCCCCTCATCCCTGAAATATGTGGCCTTTGCTAACTGAGCATGCTCACCACGCGAGCTGAGGGCCAGGAGGTAAAGACCTGCTGCTGGGACAAGAAACAGGCGGTGGGCGACTCACAGCCACTGAGGCCCCCAGGGGTCCACAGGCAGGAGGGGCCACGAGTCACCCATGAGAGGCCGGGCTTAGGCTTGGCCTGACCCCAGATTATGGCCAAACTGAATCGGATCAGAGAAGAGAATCATCAGCCTCTTGGGTAGAGATGTCAGCTGTGGTTCTCAAACTCCCCTGGTGTGCTCCCAGAGAAATGGAGGTTTGGCACAGTCTGCACGTCCTCGGCTAGTCATCTACCTGTTCCTCCCTGTCTCCAGGGATTGAAAACCGTCTCTGGCTACTGGACCTGCATGGGTAACAGCCAAACAACTGGTGCCCAAGGGGCACCAGCCGAGCAGAATGTCCCCCGGTCATGACCGGCTTCCACATCTGGCCTGCTCTCCCGCAAAGCGGTCCTTAGAGAGAAGATGGCCTCTCCAGAGAGACCTCCAGTGGTCAGTCGGGGATAAAGTAGCTGTGCCCCTGGGGAGACATGGTCTCCCACCCAAGTGTACAAGACAAACACCATTCTAGATATGCTCTGTGTGGCTAAAATCAGGCTCTCATGCCTCCCAAGCAGAGACCAGCTCACAGAGAGAGGGGAGTTTGTTTCCCAGGCGGCAGATGTGGAGGTTATCTGGGCCCTGCACTACATAGGGAGAGAGAGAAAGTGTCGTAGACCATGAGCCTGGGGGCCTGAGCGGGCCTCTGCAGGTCATCCTTGCTTACCGCATATGGGATTACAGAAAGGACTCGCTTGATTTTCCAGTAGGATCCTAGCAGCAGGTGACAGTGAGAGCCCAGAGGGGATCCCCCAAAGAGGGCTCAGAGTGTCCGAAACGTGTCGTTGACC
>PVLC010030883.1:0-19283 GCA_004027655.1 Graphiurus murinus
TATAGAACTGATCAACAAATTCAGCAAAGTGTCTGGATACAAAATCAATCTTAAAAAATCAGAAGCTTTCCTCTACACCAATCATAAAACCACTGAAAAAAAATCCAGAAAACAATTCCACTCACAATAGCACCTCCAAAAATAAAATACTTAGGGATAAACCTAACCAAGGAGGTAAAAGACCTCTATAAGGAAAACTACAAAAAGCTGAAAAAAGAAATTGATGAAGATCTTAGAAGATGGAAAGATCTACCATGTTCTTGGATAGGCAGAATAAATATCATCAAAATGGCTATCCTCCCAAAAGTAATCTACAAATTCAATGCAATACCCATGAAATTACCAAGGGCTCTCCTCACAGACATAGAAAAATCAGTCCTTAAATTCATTTGGAACAACAAAAAGCCCAGGATAGCCAAAGTAGTTCTTAGTAATAAGAGCCATGCGGGAGGTATCACAATACCTGACTTCAACCTTTACTACAAAGCCACAGTAATAAAAACAACATGGTATTGGCACAAAAACAGACACACAGACCAATGGAGCAGAATAGAAGGTTTACAAACAGACCCACGTGCTTACAGTCAACTGATTTTTGACAAAGGCCCGAAAAACATACACTGGAAAAAAGATAGTCTCTTTAACAAATGGTGTTGGCAAAACTGGTTAATCATATGCAGGAACATGGAAATAAACCCCACTTTCTCACCCTCCACAAGAGTCAATTCCAGGTGAATCAAAGACCTGGAAGTCAGGCCAGACACCTTGCAGCTACTTGAAGAAGGCATAGGCCCAACACTTCAACACATAGGCACAGGTAAAAACTTTCTTAACAAGACCTCAAAAGCACAAGCAAGTCAAAGGAAGATCAGTACATGAGATTGCATTAAACTGAAGAGCTTCTAAGACTGGCTGAACTCACTTAGCATAATATTCTCCAATTTCATCCATTTCCATGCATGTGACAGATTTTATTCTTATGGCTGAGTAAAATTATATTGTGTATAGATACCATGGTTTTATAACCCATTCTTCTGTTGATTGAAGCCTAAGATGGCTTCATAATTTGGCTATTGTGAATTTTGCTACTGTAAACATGGATCGGCATATATCACTATAATATTTTGACTGCAGTTCTTTTGGAAAGATATCCAGGAGTGTTATAGCTGGGTTACATGGTGGTTCTGTTTTCAGTCTTCTGGGGAACCTCCACAATGATTTCCACAGTGGTGGCATTAATTTCCAATTCCACCAATAGCATGTAAGAGTTTTTATTTCCCTACATCTTCACCAACATTTATTTTTGATTACTATTCTAACTGCAGTTAAACAGAATCTTGGTATAGTTCTGATTTGCATTTCTTTGACTGCAAATAATGTTGAACATTTTTACATATTCTTGGCCATTTGTATTTCTTCTTTTGAAAGGTATCTGATAAGTTCAATTGTTCATTTTTAATTAAGTTATTTTTAAGTTCTTTGAGCATTCTAGATATTTTTCCTCTATCAGAGGAGTAGCTGGCAAAGATTTTCTCCTGTTCTGTAGACTCTCTTTTCAGATGCTTAATTGTTTCCTTTGACTCATGGAAGCTTTTTAATTTGATACCATCCCATTTATTGATTCTCAATTTTATTTCCTGAGCTTTGACAGTCTTATTGAGGAAGTCTCTATTAATTCTTAAATATTGGAGAGTTGGTGCTATGCCCTCTTCTAGTAATTGCAAAGTTTCTGGTCCAATCTCTTAGTTTTTTTTTCCTTGACATTTGCTAAGCTTTATAAAATCTGTTATATTGAATTATTTGTCAGACAGTTTATGTATCCTCATTTCTTTTTTTTTTTTTTTTTTTTTTTGCGGTACTGGGGATTGAACTCAGGGGCATTCTACCTCTGAGCTACACCCCCAGCCCTATTTTTTATTCTTTATTTTGAAACCGAGTCTCACTAAGTTGCGGAGTGCCTCACTAGGTAGCTGAGGCTGGCCGCGAACCTGGATCCTCTGGTCTCAGCCTCCCGAATGTTGGGATTACAAGCGTGCGCCACCACGCCTGGCTCTATCCTCATTTCTTTATGTTCTGTCGCTGACACTTTATTTTGTCTCTTTGGTGATGTCCTGTTTTCTGATTGTCTTGGATCCTTTTGGTTGTGCATTGATAAACTTGAAAAAAAAAATGTCAAGGCATCACAGCCTGGGTTTATCTAAATTGTTACTTCATCAGTCATCCCATCCAGAGATTCTGGGAAGGCTCTCATAAAGTTCCAAAGTCCCAGGCCTCTGGGGCCAGTATGGTATTGGTTTTTCCCAAAGCCAAGGGCCACTACATCTGGAGTGGTATTTGAAGGAGACTCAATCCTAGGGCCACTGAGTCCTGCCTACCACTAAGGGTCCTCTGGATCCCAGAGCTATTATATTCAGTCAATAGTGACGGGAAGAGAGATAGACTCAATCTCAAAGATCTGAAGCCTGGGCCATAGGTGTCTCCCTGGCAACAGGATGGGGTTCATGCTCACTCTATGGGTACTATCCTGGAGTTTATGGCTGTGTATGCCTAGTGCTTGGTCTTATTGCATCATGTCCAATGTTTGGTTCTAAGGCAAAGTTCTGTTGACCACTTTATTCTCTTATTCCCAAGAAGATTGTTTTTCTCTTCATGCTATGCTTCCCAAGGATAGAAAAGGGATGATTCCAGGAATATAAAATACTCTTCTTTATCCTCTTCAATGCATCTTTTGTTGTTGTTGTTGTGCTAAAACTGAGTTTCTTAGCTTTTGTGAAAGTATTTTCTTCCACAGATGACTTTTCAAATTGATGTTTCTACACTCAGGAAATAGCTGGATAGTCCTATTCCACCATCTTGCTTCACTCCTTTTTTCTTTTATAGTTTTAATATCACCTATTTCTGAGCTAGAAAAAAATGTCATTTTAAAGAATACATGTAACATATATGTACTTTGGTAATTTTCTGAAAGTCTTAACAGTATCTTATTTTTCACTTTAGTGTGTCAAAACTGTACACTGAGACTTTGCTACAAACTTGGCATATGTTTTTGTATATTCAGTGGCAGTTACAGGGGAGAGGGGAAAAACCTGGAAAGGCACAGGGAAAGAAGGGAAGGACTAACATTGCTTAATGTCCTCACTTTCTTTAAGAACTGTCTGTCAGTCAAATTTATAAAGTGGGTAGATCATGTGAGTAAGTAGTAAGAGGTAAATAGAGAAAGTGCAAATATACTGTGTTTATGAGAAAAAAGGGGCAAATACCTTTTTCGTACATATGCTAGAATATGTACCAAAAATATGCTAGGGAATATGCTAGAGTTTTTTTTTTTTAACCTTAAAAATATTCTTTTGAGGTAGATTATCTATCTGTCTATCTATCTATCATCTATCTATCTATATCTATCTACCTATCTATTATCATCATCATCATCTATCTATTTTTGTGGTATTGGAGATTGAACCCAGAGGCATTATATCTCTGGGCTATACCCCAGTTTTATTTTATTTTATTTGAAACAGGACCTCACTAAATTCCTGAGGCTGGCAGCAAACCTGCAATCATCCTGTCTCAGTATCCTAATTACTGGGACTACAAGTTTGCACCACCACACCTGGACTTGAGGTAGATATTTTTAACTCCATATTTCCAGCTGATATATCCTAAGCGTAGAAAATTTAACATCGTACTTACTAAACAGTTGATTCTGTTTAGAAGATGACCCATAAAATTACAAAGTCAAAAATGCCTCCACTGTGATAAATGGCACAGATATGATCCACTAAGTCAGTGGAACATTGAGCTGAGTGAAGCATCTGTTGTTGGGGTCCAGTCCTTTAGGCAGGGGTTAGGGGTCCTTCGATAGGTGTTGAATGAGATGAGGTCACAAGAATACGCTCACACCGAATGTTTGTAATCCCAGCTCTTGGGAGGCCGAGGTAGGAGGATCTGGGTTCGCAGCCAGCCTCAGCTACTTAGTGAGATCCTCTGCAATTTAGTGAGATCCTGTTTCAAAATAAAGAATATAAAATAGGACTGGGGGTATAGTTTGGAGGTAGAATGCCCCTGTGTTCAATCCCCAGTACTACAAAAAAAGAAAAAACTTGATCTTGATATACTGTTGGTCCTTGATAAATATTGAGTATCTGACCATAATATACCAAATGACTATAGCTCCTTATCATGACCTGACATTTTCTCTTTGCATCTATTGAATCACAAGTCATGGTCATGGCAACAATTTATCTTAGGGTAGAAATTAAGTATTTTGGATTAGACGTGAGCAGGTTCATGTAAATATTAGTAAATGGCATAAACACATAGCTCATGACATATACTTTTGCTACATTTATGCCTCTCCCTCAATCTAATTTCTGGCTTCATGGGCAAAATAAACATATTTTATTACTCAAATTTCAATATATTTGAGAATACAAGTGGCCACTATTGATGACTAGTCTGAGATACCTAGTATATGCTAGAACTGTCTCAGGCTAACTAGGTATAACTTGGTTGACATGATTGAAAGAGAAAGAGACTTGAATTTGGTTCTCAGATGAGTCATAATTAAATTCCATGTTGATGCTAGTCATAAG
The DNA here is from genome assembly GCA_004027655.1 of Graphiurus murinus. NCBI lineage: Eukaryota > Metazoa > Chordata > Mammalia > Rodentia > Gliridae > Graphiurus > Graphiurus murinus. Next base: position 4,593 of record PVLC010030883.1, read on the forward strand.
TGAACTTTGGCACCACCTAGATCATTCATGAAGGCAAATTATTCCAGGAGACAGAGCTGTGACTTGTGTACTTGGAAATTCACATTGGGCTGTACTATGGATGTGTGTGGACACCTGGAAGATGAGTATTGGCTTGACTGGTTGGCCAGGATCCTAGAAGGGGTGAAATTGAAGGATCAGAGGCAAGGTTATGGGAAAATTGGATTGTGGATTGTCTTATGGGAATGGATACAAGGTATGTGGATTTTGTGTCTCATGGTAGTATCCAACAGAAAGCACGTGCTGCAGAAAGTCAGCAATAAACAAATAGTTGGAACATCTTGTTCTGTGAGATAGGCCAGCTATGTAGCTGGCCACTCCAGTGCTAGTGCAATGTACTGTCCATGACTTGAGTTCCTATGAGGGTCAACACAACAAAGGATCCCTCTTACTAACACTGAACTGGCAACTTCTACTCGAATGCCCATCAATCCAGTACAAGAGACTGATTGCTGATTCCTCAATATATCACTGTTTTGAGGAAATAATCTTTTTTTTTTTTTTTTTTTTTTTTTTTTTTTTTTTTTTTTGCGGTACTGGGGATTGAACTCAGAGGCAATCTACCTCCGAGCTATACCCCCAGCCCTATTTTTTATTCTTTAATTTGAAACTGAGTCTCACTAAGTTGCAGAGTGCCTCACTAGGTAGCTGAGGCTGGCCGCGAACCCGGATCCTCTGGTCTCAGCCTCCCGAATGCTGGGATTACAAGCGTGTGCCACCACGCCTGGCAGAAATAATCTTGATACTTGTTCAACATTAACTATTTTTGATCTCATTAATCTGTGAGGTATAAATTTATCCCTTTAAGGATATTAACTTTTCTTGCCTGTCCATTGTGTCTTTACAAGCTCAATCTTCCCAGGGCTTATTGAATGCCTAATGTATCGTCAGGGATATTCTGTGCCATATAATCTAAAAAAACAAACAAACAAAAAAACTCCATAAAAAATGGATAATAATTGGCCAATCTATTTACTTTTCCATATACCTCATGACCCAGAAATGGAATGATGGAATTATAGGTCCAGGGAAGAAACCAATTTGAAGACAAAAATTCCGAGGTGAGGCTTAGGCCTGCTTTGCTACAGGTTATTGTATATACACTGACTTAATTGCCAAAAAATAGGGGATATTTTTCCCAAACTAGAACATGTCCTTTGGGAAAATAAGAGGTAAAAGTAAGATCGACAGCTGTTATTATTACCCTACTGTGACCCACTTGTAGAGTGTAGAGATGACTTTTCTGGGCCTGCAATCATAGACATTTCTAGATTCCTGAAAGAATGCTTCTACCAGAAGACAGTGAGGGTTCTTGGAACTTTTAGGTATGACTACTGTCTGGACATTTTTTTTTTTTTTTTTTTTTTTTGCTGTACTGGGGATTGAACTCAGGGGCATTCTACCTCCGAGCTACACCCCCAGCCCTATTTGTTTTATTCTTTATTTTGAAACCGAGTCTCACTAAGTTGCGGAGTGCCTCACTAGGTAGCTGAGGCTGGCCGCGAACCTGGATCCTCCGGTCTCAGCCTCCCGAATGCTGGGATTACAAGCGTGCGCCACCATGCCCGGCTCTGTCTGGACATTTTTAACTCCACATGCCAGTGGACCATCAGGCCATGAAAGGAGTTGGCACACTGCCAAAGATGATTAACTTTCATTACTATTGTAAATCCAAACTTGATGTTACACAATGGGTACAGAGACATGTTTGTCTGGAAGCCACCAGATTCATGGGAGCATATCATGGTGCTTCTGTACCTAATAATACTGATAAACAGTGAATTGTAGCATTCATGGCCTGAAAAGCATGTAGTCATATCATCTTCTAATATTGGTATATTACTAGTATACATTTAATTTTTTTAATTGCTAAGGATATAAGCTTTACAATAATAGGGATGTTTATTTTGTTTAATTATATATCTTAAATGGCTAGAAAATAGTGGGTGTTTAATAAGTATTTTTGAATATAAACAAATAATAACTATTAACAATGGAGAGAAGGAGCAAAATAATTGGAAGTTAAAATAAGTGGACAAAATTTCTCATTTCATATATCAGAATCTAATCTCAAATTTCAATAGTCAAATCACGATGTAATCATGTTAATTCAAGTTTAATAGCAAACAGAGTAAAATGGACATTGATATCAATGGTTTCCTCTGATTAGTGTAAATGGCTTTGTTTTTCTGGAGGAGTCTGAGTAATGTACCAACCATTATATATATATATATATATATATAATAGAAAATCCTATGGGAGTTCCAAAATTATACACATTATGAGATCTTTTAATATTCAAAGAATTATTTAACTTACCAAAGAGTATATAAGAAAAAAAGGAACATTAAAAGTTCTCTAGAAAATTATTATACTAAAATTTTTCAACTTTTCAACATTTACTATATAAAGGGCATAATATTTCATAGGCTGCTACTGTCAGAGTTGAAATGCTATAATCATGTTTAGTATAGGTTTAATAAGTCATTGAAAAAAATGTAACCACTGTAAATTTCAAACAAGCGAAGTACTTAACATATTTCCAGGGCGGTACCATCTCTAGCAGTGGTGTCATTTAAGGATTATCTACCACTTTCTACCATAGCAAGTTTCTTTGGTTTATGATAGACAATGCTATAAACCTTTTCTAATCATGTGGTTTATGATAGAGGACTAGCCTGTTGCAATAACATGTGAGTGGAGAGAAGAAGAAAACTTACTCAGAATGTTCACTACAGAATCCAAAATAAACATTTATTAAAGAATCCAAAATAACATCAATTAAAGAGGATGCTAACAGTGGAGTAGGTGTAATGAATGGAATGAAATATACCCATACTGTATGCTTCCCATCTGTGGAGACTTTGTAAAAAGGAAGTGACTGTTTTGGGGGGCCTAGAAGACACAAGATGCTTTAAGCCATTGTGTGAGTAGGGGAAAATCCTTAAATCTGAGAATGAATTGGATTCTACAGGACTGTGGTTAGCTTGTTTTAGGAGGAAAAAATATTCTATTATAGGAGCATTGAACCCTGGCCAACTCAATAAGAACATAAATTCTATCTCCTTTTCACTCGGTTTTCATAATTTTTGGTGCATTGTTAGGTTCATCCAGATTTAAAATTTAGGATTAATATCTTCCTGGGAAATAGAATTTATACAACTGTAAAATGATCTTTATCTTAAATAATGCTTTTATTCTTTATCCATTTTGTTTGATATTCATACTACTGATTCCTCTGGTGATAACTTGAACAGTAAACATTCCATTTTTCTTTCAATCTTATGTTTTAGGTGTGTTTTCTTATAGGTTGATTTTTTTAAATCCAATCACAACCTTTGAATTATTTTGTTCTCTTTGTTTTTAATATTATAGTTTTCTCATTCTTTCCTTCTCTGAGTTTTGGAATAAGTTTTTTCTCAATTGTTTTTACGAGACCACTCGTCTGGAAATTATACAATCTACTTCTCTACACGAGTGGTTCTTTTTCCCTCTTTAATCATTTCAAAATCTTAAATCAATTTTTACAATTCCCATGCAGATAATATAAGGAACTTAAACATGTTGACTTCATTCATTTATTTCCAAATCCAGGAATTCAAGGTCCCTTTACATTTTTGTCTTATTTTTAGTAGCTCTTGAAGATATTTTTACTGGTATTACTTTTTTAGGTTGTCAATATTTGCTTAGATTTTACTGTCCTATAATTTGTATACAGATATTTGCATTGTAAATATTTTCCTCTACCTTGTGTTTTTTCATTTAATTATCTTATAATGACGTTTGAAGAGAAAATTTTTACCTTTCATGATCCATGCTTCCTGTGTTTCATTCAAAATAGAGCCACTCCAAGTTTGCAAATGCTTTCTCTTGTTTTTTTCTTTACATTTTTAATTTTCATGTTAAATATATGACACATTTAAAGTTAATTTTTGAGCAGATTGTGAGTAAAATTTACATAATCTTCTGTTTAAATCCAAAAAAACTCAACCAAAAGATTTCTAGAGCTGATTAACAAATTTGGCAAAGTACTGGAATATAAAATTAATCTAAAAAAAATCAATTGTTTTTCTATATGCTAACTACTGAAAAAAGAAATCCAGAAGACAATTCCATTCACAATAACTTCAAAAAAAATAAAATACCTTAGGATAAATCTAACCAATGAATTAAAAGACCTCTGCAATGAAAATTGTAAAACACTAGAGAAAGAAATCAGAAGCTTTTCTATAGACCAACCATAAATCCACCGAAAAAGAAATCCAGAAAACAATTCCACTCACAATAGCACCCCGAAAAATAAATAAAATACTTAGGGATAAACCTAACCAAGGAGGTTAAAGACCTCTATAAGGAAAACTATAAAAAGGTGGAGAAAGAAATTGATGAAGACCTTAGAAGATGGAAGGATCTAGGATGCTCTTGGATAGGCAGAATAAATATTATCAAAATGGCCATCCTCCCAAAACTGATCTACAAATTCAATGCAATACCCATGAAATTACCAAGGGCGCTCCTCACAGACATAGAAAAATCAGTCCTTAAATTCATCTGGAAAAACAAAAAGCCCAGGATACCCAAAGTTGTTCTTAGCAATAAAAAACATGCAGGAGGTATCACAATACCTGACTTCAAACTCTACTACAAGGCCACAGTAATAAAAACAGCATGGTATTGGCACAAAAACAGACACATAGACCAATGGAGCAGAATAGAGGACTCAGAAACAGACCCACGTGCTTACAGTCAACTGATTTTTGACAAAGGAGCCAAAAGTATACACTGGAAAAAAGATAGCCTCTTTAACAAATGGTGTTGGCAAAACTGGTTAACCATATGCAGGAAACTGGAAATAAACCCTGCTTTCTCACCCTGCACAAGAATCAACTCAAGGTGGATCAAAGACCTGGAAGTCAGGCCAGAGACCTTGCAGCTACTAGAAGAGGGCATAGGACCAACACTTGAACACATAGGCACAGGTGAAAACTTTCTCAACAAGACCCCAAAAGCACAAGCAAGTCAAAGGAAGATCAATACATGAGATTGCATTAAACTGAAGAGCTTCTGTGCAGCAAAGAAAACTATCAAGAACCTCAACAGAGAAGCCATAGAGTGGGAGAAAATTTTTGCCAGTTATTCTTCAGATAGAGGTCTAATATCTAGGATATACAAAGAACTCAAGAAAATCCCAACTAAGAGAGCAAATAACCCAATCAAAAAACAGGCAAAGGATCTAAATGGACACTTCACAAAAGAAGAAATACAAATGGCCAATAAATGTATGAGGAAATGTTCCACATCATTGGCAATCAGGGAGATGCAAATCAAAACTACCTTGAGATTTCACCTAACTCCAATCAGAATGGCAATCATAAAAAACATGAACAACAACACCTGCTGGTGAGGGTGTGGAGAAGTGGGAACACTGATACATTGTTGGTGGGATTGCAAACTTGTGCAACCACTTTGGAAAACAGTATGGAGGATCCTTAGATGAATGGGAATGAACCTACCATATGATCCAGCAATATCACTACTGGGTATATACCCAAAAGACTGGAAACCAAACTATCAGACTGATGCAGGTGTATCTATGTTTATAGCTGCACAATTCACAATAGCCAAACTATGGAAGCAGTCAAGATGTCCATCGACAGATTACAAAACTATGGGATATGTACACAATGGAATTTTACTCAGCCATAAAAAAGAACAAAAGCATGTTATTTACAGGGAAATAGATGCAACTGGAAAACATTATGTTAAGTGAGATTAGCCAGTCACAAAGAGTAAAGAAGCATATGTTCTCCCTAATATGTAGATGCAAGGGAGAAGATGGGGCATAGGAGGGTCTCCAGATGAAAAAGGAGAGACCCTCGATAAGCAAAGAAGTTTATTTAACTGAAGGGGATGGACAGGGTGGGGTGGTGTGGGGGGGGACATCCTAAGACACATGATGTACTTACACAATTATATCAAGGTCATTAACTGAACTGAACCTGAGAGGGAGGGAGGGTGAGGAAGCGGGGTGGGAGTTGGGGAAGGGGTCAAATGAGAAATGTGTGCAAATATGTCATTATCAATTTGTACCTAACAAAGATATATGCCTACAATGCACAAATTATTACAATAAAAAAGAAAGAAATTGAAGTTCTTAGAAGATGAAAAGATCTCCCATGCTCTTGGTTGGGCAGAATAAATATTATCAAAATCATCATTCTACCAAATGATCTACAGAGTCAATGCAATCCCTATCAAAATATCAATATCATTCTTCAAAGATCTAGAAAAATCAGTCCAAAATTTCATATGAAGAAACAAAAAACCCAAAGTAGCCAAAGCAATTCTTAGCAATAAGAACTATGCAGGAGGCATCACAATTCTTGACTTCAAATTATACTGCAGAGCTATAATAATAAAAATAGCATACTGGCACAAAAATAGACATAGATCAATGGAACAAATAGGAGATACAGAAACAAATTCACACACTTATAGATATTTATAGCCAATTGATTTTTGACAAAAGTGCCAAATACATTTGTTGGAGAAAAGACAGCCTTTTCAACAAATGGTGTTGGGGAAACTGGTTATCCATTTGTAGAAAAAAGTGTAATTAAATTCCTGCCTCTCACCCTACATAAGAGTTAACTTGAGATGAATCAAAGACTTGGAAATTAGAACAGAGACTTTGAACTTATTAGAGGAGGGGATAGGTCCAACAATTAAACATATAGGCACAGGCAGAAACTTCCTCAATTAAATTAAATTCAAATTAAAACAAGAATTAATAAATAGTATGATATTGAACTAAAAAGTTTCCACTCATCAAAGGAAACCATTAAGAGCCTAAAGAGAGAACCTATGGAATAGGAGATCTTTGCCAACTATCTCTCTGCTAGAGGACTAATATCTAGAATGTGCAAAGAACTTAAAAGACTTAACACTAAAAAAAACCTAATCAAAAGTGGGCAAATGAACTAAATAGACACTTCACAAAAGAAAAAATACAAATGGCCAATAAATACATGAAAAAGTGTTCAACATAATTAGTAATCAGGGAGATGTGAGTCAAAACTACCCTGGAATTCCATCTAACCCCAATCAGAATGGCAATTGTTAAGAAGTCAAACAACAATAAATGCTGGTGATGATGTGGATAATAGGAACTCTTCTACACTGTTGGTGGGATCACAAATTGGTACAGCTGCTATGGAGATCAGTGTGGAGATTCCTCAGAAAGTTGGGAATGAATTCACTATATATGATCCAGTTATATCATTCCTGGATATCTTTCTAAAGGGATTGAAATCAGAATATGTTAGTAATATATTTATATCCATGTTTATAGCAGCACAATGCATAACAGCCAAATCATGGAACCAATGTATGTATCCATCCATAGATAAATAGATCACAAACTTATGGGATTTACACACAATGGAATTCTACTTAGCAATGAAGAACAAAATTATGGCATTTGCAGGAACATGGATGAACCTGGAGGACATTATGTTAAGTAAAATTAGCCAGTCACAGAAAGTGAAGGGTCATATGTTTTCTGTCATATGCACAAACTAGGGAGTAATTTAGATACCAGAGGAACTTCAGATAATGGAGGAGAAACCCCAGTGGAGTGAGGAGGTGGTCTGGGTGAAGGAGAGGAAGAGAGGGAGGATCTACCAATCTCAGTATCTTGTATGGAGAGGGGAGAGTGGGGAGGAAGTGGGGGGAAAGCGTATGTCGCTATCACTGTGAACTACATATGATGTGAGTCTATAATGCATCACCAAAAACATAAAAATAAATTAACTAAAAATAAGTATAACTGATAAAAATAAATTAATTTATATATTAAATTATATTTATATTTTATATATGGTATGGCGTATGGATCAGGTTGTGTGTATATTATGTGTTTGTGTGTCTATTTCTGGTATTTCTAGTCTGTTCTATGTGTTTATCCTTTCACCAAATTTGTCATGATTACCATAGCTTTTCGGGTCAGGAAATCAAGTAATATGTATCTTCTTCTGTTATCTTTTTGATTACTATTTTGGATACTCTAGTTTGACTTTTCAGGTAGATTTTACAATAATCTTTCCAATAATTAAAAAAAAATCTTGCTCAGATTTTGATTGAGATCATATGGTTTCAAATCTATGTGTAGCAAGAATGGATATTTTATACATGAGTTTTCTCTATTGTGTGTATTTCACATTTCCTTTATCCACTCATTTGCTGATGAACATGTAGGCTGGTTTCATAATGGAATGGCATTGGCTTGACTGGGTTATATGGTGGTTCCAGTACTAGTCTTTTAATTCTCTTCACTTATTTAGATCTTATTTAATTCCTTTCATACATATGTTTGTGTTACTTATGTATTTTGGTGATATTGGGAATAATTTAAATTTTAAATGTTCCATGACTAGTATAAAGTTATATATTCATTTAAATATATTAATCTTGTATCTTGAACCATTGCCAAACTGAATTATTTGTTACACTAGCATTAGTATACACTTTTTGATATTTTCTTTTTTACATATGTTAGATATATACAAATTTACATGTAATCTCAATGTGCTGAGATTTTTTTTATGGGTGCATTGTAATCATACATCTTAATGAGGTACAAGCTGGTAGAGGCATACATGCACACATTACTCATTTAACCCTTCCACAATTTCCACCCCATTTCCTCTCCTCTCTCTCCTTCTCATATTTGGCTTAGTGATTGACTTTGATATGTTTGTGAATGTACATCCTGTGCATTAGGTGATGCCCCCCCATTGCCTTCAGCTAAGTCACCTTCTTTACTTATCTAAGGTTTCTCTTTCTTTTTCTAGACTCCCTCCTGTGACCCACTTTCTCACTAACTTCTGAAAAATTAGGAAGAGCATCCAATTTTTTGCTTTTTGTGACTGACTAATCTCACTTATCATAACGTTTTCCAGTTCCATCCATTTCTCTGCAAATAATATGATTTTGTTCTTCTTTATGGCAGAGTAAAATTCCATTGTGTACATATCCCGTAGTTTTGTAATCCATTCATCTGTTGGACATCTTGGTTGGTTCCCTAGTTTGGCAATTGTGAATTGTACGGCTATAAATAGATATGCATTCATTAGTCTGGTAGTTTGATTTCCATTTTTCTGGGTAGATATCCAGAAGTGGTTTTGCTGGATCATATGGTAGGTTCATTCCCATTATTTCAAGGATCTTCCCAATTGTTTTCCAAAGTGGTTGCACAAATCTGCAATCCCATAAACAATGTATTAGAGTTCCTGCTTCTCCACACCCTTGCCAGCATTTGTTGCTGTTTATGTTTTTGATAATTGACATTATAATTGGAGTTAGATGAAATCTCAGGGTAGTCTTGATGTGTATCTCTGATTGATAATTATGTTGAACATTTCCTCATACATTTATTTATTCCATAATTATACTCTCTATCCTTAAAATCTGCTCTTTGTATAACAGCTAGTGTGGTCTCATAAAAAATATCATTTCATTTACCTACTAAAAATCTCATAATAGGATCTCATCTCAGAGTAAAATCTAGTGTTAAGAGGAGCCTAAGAGGAGCCTAGAGAACTTTACATCATTTGAATCTCATTGTCTTTCCCCTTTTTTTTTACTCCATTCCAAATATAGTGGCTTTCTTCTACTCAAACAAGCCAGACACATCTTTGCATCAAGATTTTAACCCTGATTGCTAATGATATTGAACATTTCCTCATGCATTTATTGCAATTTGTATTACTTCCTTTGTGAAGTGTCTATTTAGTTTACTTGCCCATTTTTCAGTTGGGTTACTTGTTTTCTTAGCAGTCAGTTTCTTGCATTCTCTTGTATATTCTAGATATTAGTCCTCTATCAGAGGAATAGTTGGCAAAAATTTCTCCAGTTTTGTTGGCTCCCTGCTGAGATTCTTCATAATTTCCTTTGCTGCACAGAAGCTCTTCAGTTTAATGCAATCCCATGTATTTATCTTCTTTTGAATTTCTTGTGCCTTTGGGGTCTTGTTGAGAAAGTTTTTACCTGTGCCTATGTGTTGAAGTGTTGGACCTGTGCCCTCTTCGAGTAGATGCAAGGTCTCTTTTCTGACTTCTAGGTCTTTGATCTATCTTGAATTGACTCTTGTGAGAAAGAGTGGGATTTATTTCCATTTTTCCGCATATAATTAATCAGTTTTGCCAACACCATTTGTTAAAGAAGCTTTCTTCCAGTGTATGTTTTTGGCTCCTTTGTCAAAAATCACTTGGCTGTAAGTGTGTGTATTTGTTTGAGTCTTCTATTCTTCTCCATTGGTCTATGTGTCTGTGTTTGTGCCAATACCATGCTGTTTTTATTACTATGGCTTTGTAGTATAGTTTGAAGTCAGATATCACGATGCCTCTTGCATGGTTCTTGCTGAGAACTACTTTGTCTCTTTTTTGTTGTTGTTTTGAGTGAAATTAAGGATTGGTTTTTCTACGTCTGTGAGGAATGACATTAATAATTTAATGGGTAGTAATGTATTGAATCCAAGAGCATGAAAGATCTTTCCATCTTCTAAAGTCTTCTTTGATTTCTTTTTAAAATATGTTATAACTCTCCTTGTAGATATCTTTTACATCCTTGATTATGCTTATTCCTAAGTATTTTATTTTTTGGAATATATCATGAGTGGAAGTGTTTTCACAATCACATAATTTGTGGAAAGAGATAGTTTATGTCTTCTTTTACAAATTCAATGCTTTTGCTTGCTATTAACTGGTGAGGACTTTGAATAGTAGAAGAAGAGAATACCTTGACTTATTTATGACATTAGGGGAAAGCTTTTAATCTTTTACCATTAAATATACTAGCTGCAAGACTTTTGCAGTTGTTCTTTATCATGTTAAGCAAGTTTCCTTCTGTTCTTTGTTTTTTTATAAAGCCTGGATACTGAATTTTTTGTCTCAGAATTAATAAAATTTCATATCACCCTCCTTAGAGATATATGTACTTGAAAATAATGTGTATTCTGCTGTTGTTTGGTAGATTGTTTAAAATAGCCAAATTAGTTGATAGTATTTTGCAGGCCTTCTAGATCTTTAATTCCTTATTCTTGCTCTGTTGATTGAGAGAAGAGTGTTAAAGTTTTCAACTATTATTGTGTATTTGTCTATTTCTCTCTCCCAAATCCGAAACACTATTAATTATACTAGATACCAAGAAGGAAAAAAATCTCTGACAAGAAACATTTTTATGTAAACTATAATTATTTATTTGGTCATATTGCAATTATCCCTCAGCACTTCTGTAAACAGATACTTTTGTCATGTTTCACTCTTCCATTTTTAAAGTCTGATCCTTCAGAATAACTTTGAAACCTGATTCTCCTTATCTTTGGCTTTTCTCACAAAAGTTCCTTCTCTGCAGTCAAGAGCACTGCTAGTGGCAGAGCATGGTGGCACACACCTATAATCCTAGTACTTAAGAGGCTGAGACAGGAGAATCCCAGTTTGGAGGTCAGCCTCAGCAACTTAGCACAAAAAGTACTGGGGTGTAGATCAGAAGTAGAATTCCCCTAGGTTCAATTCCTGGTACCAAAACAAACAAACAATAAAACAGTACTGCTATTAAACCAGATCTTAAAAACAGTCCTTAAAAGAACTACAATCCACCAGGCCTAGCCTGCTTCTGACTTCAGTCACTGGAATTCTGCTGAGTGAGAGACTCCTCACCTACCTCTGTTTCCTACACTGATGCCATTTAACAAAATCTCCTAACGTCCTGGGTCCAGAGATAGAGAAAATAATAACTGCAATAAATCAAAAACTCAATAAGGAAACTAGCCTTTGTACCAGGTGTCATAAAATATCTTTCTGAGTATGCCATGTTTATTTTTTATTTTACTATTTTTATTATGGAGAAAAGTTACATTTTCATGGCATCAAATGTTTCATTTTTTTCTTTATGAAATATGAATTTTGTAACAGGCATTTTCCCACACCAATATTATGGAGAAAAAAACCTTGCCACATTTCCCAAGCATAGTTTCATTTTGTTTTTAAGTTTGTGATCTAACAGAAGATAAGGACATGTGTATATTATGTGTTCAATAGAACATCTAATGTAGAGTTCCAGTTTTTTTTTTTCAAATAAGTACCCAGTTAAACACCATCATCATATTACATCTCTACATATGTGTAGTCTTATTTTATAGTGACTCTCCTCTTTTTTATATGCTGACATATTTTTATGAACTACAATAATATTGTCATATATGGGGAAAAATTTTTAATTTTTTAACGTTTTCCAAGGCTAGTGGACTTTCAATACTCAAGTTTTCTGCATTGAACTCAAATGTATATTTACCTGATGATCAATATAATCAATTGGTTATAAAAATCACTTTCCTATTTTCATCACAATATTGAATTTATGTAATTTTGAGATCTGAAATCTCTAGAATACCAATTTATTTCCCAAATAACAAACTCATTCTACAAGTAAAAATCTTATCCTGTGTTTTAAAGTTTTCATTTCATAAGTCTTGTTAGCTTATATTGTTAAATTTGTACCTTATGGGGTACATAAGGTGCCATCTTGCCTAAGCATGCCCAAACTGTGGAAAATATAGCCTCCAGAGACCCCCAGCAAAGAAGCCAATGACTTCTGCAGAAAAGCAGCAAAAAAACTAAACAAAACAACAAAAGTTGAAAAGCAGCAGAACCAGAACTAGAAAAAAAGAGCAGGAGACTCTATAAGCTCTCCATGCCTCCCGCCTGGGGAATGGAGCCTGGCAGTGCCAGTGCCATCTTAGTCAGGCAGCGCTGGAGTTGATGGCTTCTGACACTGTGGCTTCCAGAGACCTGTAAGAAGAAACTATGGATTGTTGTGAGGCTTGTGACTCTAGGCCATCAGTGAAAGTGGTCGGAATTTTACTCCATGCTCAACAGGGACCTGGCTGGATCTAGACACTGGCTGCAGCTGAACCTATTTCTTCCAGCAGTGATCAGGAGCAGCAAGCAGTACCCATTAGAACTGTAAGTTAACCAGCTGTTCCAGGGTAGAAATGGCTGTGCCCAGACACAGGAAATTGCATGGCAAGGAAAGAGACTTGCGGGGGCCTGAGACTTTGCAAGTCACCCCTGCGGAGGAAGGGGTGAGGATTACTATCAAACACAGCAGAATCATGATTTAGTAGATAGTTCTTAGAGGCAGGCAGGAGGGATCTGCAGTCAGCAGTTTGAGGAGCCCTTGTAGGGTCCCTAGGTTTTGCCGTGCGACATCATTCTTTGGTGTCTGGGGGAAATAGCTCAGCCTACTGAGTTGCAGGCTCCAAAAGCAGTGAACTTGTGCCTGGCTGTGATTGGGCACTACAAGCATTGGATGCCAGCAAGGGCCCCCGGGAGTGCAGCTGCACAGGAGAAGGGTGGTGGGCAGAGAGCAGCAGCAGTGCCATCTGGACCAGAGCATGCTCAGAGGCCAGGTGCCCTGCAGGGTACCACTTGATCCCAGCCACAAGCTTGGAATTCAATATTCTCTCCACCAGCAGAGTTTGTACCTGGCAGGCATGTATGCTAGTGACTGAAAGTACCTCACATGACCGTAACGAGCAGATCTGATGTGGCATCCCAGGGGCCATCAAAGCTCAGTGAGCTGGACCATAAATTCAGAACATAGCAATCACCAGCTTTGCTGAGCCTAAACCCTCAGGTCACAAAGGCCATGGGTCAGGACTCTGCAGTATTATGGGCTCACAATCAGCAGAGCAGCAGTGGTCTCTGGGATGCATTAAGTCATAACCAGCAGGCTGCAGGCTCTGAATAGAACATCATAGTCTTGGGCTCTGTGGAGTTTGGGCCAGGAGAACACAGTGGCCTGCAGCCAATCAGAGACTCTTGTTTGCTTGGACTAAAAACTATATCTAGTTAAAGAGGCTCTGAGGGATACTCAAAACTTTGATTATCTGAGCCAGATTAGTAGAGGTAAAGATATACCCCCAGCATAGACCTTATTATAAAGAGATAACAAATAAGCACAGAACTCAGACACAAAGAGCAAGAAGATGCCAAGACAACAGAAACACAAACCTGAGAACTCTGAAAATGTGAGAACAAGGAATAGTGAGTAAATAGTAAACTCCCACAACTCAACAAAAATGGAGATCACCAATATTGATGTGCAATAAATGCAAGAAGGAGAATTCTAAATTTTGATCTTCAGTATGATGAAAGGCCTCAAAGAAAGTGTACAGGAAATGAAAGAGGAAATTGAGGCTTTAAGAAAGAATCAGAAAGAGACTCTGAATGAAATGAAGGAGTCAATAAATGAAATGAAGACAGCAATAGAAACCAACTCTGGAGGACTAGACCACATGGAAAACAGGGTATCATTCTTGGAAGACAGTTCATTCAAAACTGAAGCACAGTCAACAGTATACAGAAGATATTACAACAACACAACCTATACATGCAACAAATATGGGAAAAATGAAACATCCAAACATACACATAAAAGGCATGGAAGAAGGTCTAGAAGCACAGACCAAGGGTATCAGAAACCTCTTCAAAGAGATAATTTCAGAGGATTTTCCAAACAGAGAAAAAGACTTGGATACCCATGTGCAAGAGACATAAAGAACACCATTAAGACAAGATAAAAAAAAAAAAA
>PVLC010030884.1:0-19166 GCA_004027655.1 Graphiurus murinus
TTTTTTTTTTTTTTTTGTGCTACTGGGCACTGAACCCAGGGGCATTCTACTTGTTTCTACCTGTCTTACTTGTTTCTTAGCTTGTCCAATTTTACATTTCTTTAAAATATAAATGTGAAAAAAATGTTTCATGTGAAAAAGATTTGGAGGTAACCAAAAGACAACCATAAAGATAAGAACTGTCACCACAATATGCAATTATCAGTAATGGGAAGTGGTCTGCTGGCGTCTTCCATAAGTTAAGTAGGCAAAGAAGGACCCGTTGACAGGGTTTGGCTTGGAGGGATGTGTTACAAAGTAAATTCATACAAGAGGAGACATTGTGATGATACAGGATGATACAGAGAGACATCTGTCTTTCCAGAAGTCAGTTGTCTTTCCTCAGTCATTGAAACAACTTCATAGAATCATTAACGTTTGTGAAAATGCAAATACCTCTGAAGAAGGTCACACTAGAAACTAGTGATTCTAAAATCTGGTGCACATTCAAATCAGGTAGAGAGAAGGCTTGTACAAAAAACCTGATAACTAGACTTTGGAGTCTGAATCTATTCTGAACTGGTCTAGGGTAGAGCCTGGGCATTGTCTTTTGTTTTTTAAACTACCCCCAGGTGATTCTAATGTATAGCCTAGATTGAGAACAGTTGCCTTAAACCTTTTATCAGTTTTTGACAACTTCCATTAGTGGCCAGCTACAGTAGTTCTCCTTCCTAGTCATACATTATTATCAGCTGGGGGGCTGCTAAATGCTAGGAAACCACCTCCTGAGGAATCAATTGACAGGAGGAAGAGCCCAGGTCTCTGTACCTAAAAAGCCCAACCCAAACAAACAAATTTCAGGAAATCTCAAGAGCACCCACAGAGAACCACTGGAAATGGAAAGAGGTAAGCCTGTGTTTTGTGGTTTTTTTTTTTTTTTTTTTTTGGAGAAGAAGAATAATGGGGAAGGATAGGCAGAGGGAGTAAGGATATTGACAAGGTTGTAATAGACTGCAGAAACATTTTACCTCCTCTGTAATTTTTTCCTCTAAGCAATCTTTGACTGAGAGACTAAATTCCATTTTTATGAAAAAAACAGAGGCAAAATGAGAGAGCAGGCCTCACAAAATTGAGAGTCGAGGGATGCTGGGCTCCAGGCTTAGTATCAGACTGCAGGTGGTTTGCTCTGCAACCTTCTCAAGGAGACCTTGAAGAGCTGTCTTATAAGAACTGTGAAGTTATAGTTAGGTCAAATTTCACAAATTACTTCCTTCCTTGCTTCCTTCCTCCTTCCCTCCCTCCTCCCCCTCCCTCTCTCGAACATGCTAGGCAAGTGCTCTACCGCTGAACTACATTCCTAGCTATTTTTAAATTTTATTTTGAGATAGGATCTCACTAACTTTCCCAGGCTGGTCTTGAATTTGAGATCCTCCTGCTTCAGCCTCCCCAATAGCTGGTCTCTTGAGGAGCCCCTTGATAGCAACTCTCATGAAGTAATGCACAATATCTTCTTAACCATTATTAAAGTCACTCTGCCTCTTTTTCCACTTGAGAATTCGGCTTTGCGATTCTGAAATGATTGTTCATTCAAACATCTGACTTCCCCATACACTATTCCCTCTGGACACACACATTGGTGGTGTAGCACAGAGATCCTGTAATCTGGCCCGGCATCTTCCAGAGAGTTGGAATACAAATAACGCCTTCAAACTGTATGAGATGTGACAGGACTTTTCATTTTAATTTAGATGATTATACACAGGATTTTTTTTTTTGATTCCTTCTGTTTTATAATTCCTTCTGAATTTCAACCTTCTTCCACCAAATCCCTCAATGATGTGACAACATATGTATAACGAGCTGAAGCATATCAATTAAATGCTCCCTTTTACCACAAGGCAAACGGGCAGAAGGGAATCCTGAAACTGTGTCAGCCTTCTTGTGACTTGGAGCATTTGTTTTAATATGGCTCAGGGACAATGGGAGAGCAAAAACTATTTTAAAAAATGTGAAATCTTTACACTAACACATGAATTCATCCAATTTATCCACTGAGCTATTTCTATGTATAATGAGATCAAGGCTCTTTAGGGAAAACAAACTTTCACAGTTGAGCATTTTTTTCTTTTTACTGAATATGTAGTTCATTTTATTGTAGTAAAATGAGAAGTTCTTGGTTTAAAGACTACTTATTACAGTTTGTTAAAAATTAATGTGCTCATAACCAATAAGTTCTTCTGATTTTTTTTTTTTTTTTTGTGTGTGTGTGTGTGTGTGGTACTGGGGATTGAACCCAGGGGTATTCTACCTCTGAGCTATACGCCCAGATCTTTTTAATTTTTATGTTTGAAACAGGGTCTTGCTAGATTGTTGAAAGTCTAGCTACATTGCTGAGGCTGGTCTTGAACCTACAACCTTCCTATCTCAGGGTCCTAAGTATTGGGATAAAGGCATGTGCCGCCACCATGCCTAGTGAATCCCTTTGATTTTTTTTTTTAGTTTGATTTTTGTCTATTTACAAGCTAATTGAAAATTTAAATGTGTAATTTTTATTTTAGACTTGCAGTTATAAGTAGCTCTGTTGACAAGAGTAATTTTTTCCTGGTGGTATTTATGTATAATGTTCAAAGTCTTTATTTTAATACATATGTTAACGTGTCCTTTGATCAGAGATTTATTGATTGCTTACTGTGTACCATGTGTTGTTCTATAGGCTGAGGACAAAGAGGCAAAGAATACAGATATCTTCCAGAGTTAAAAGTGTTTTTGACCCCCTAAGATGAGACAAATCAGAATTCTGAATTTGTGTACTTCAGAAACTATGTGTGTACTATATGGTAAGAAAGTTGGACAACATGCCCATAAATAATAAGATTTCAGATGGCAGTAAATACTCTAAAGAATACAAAACAGGGTTATGGAGTAAAAAATGCTGCAATGGAGAGAAGTCAATTATTCTCCAGAGCTTTTTAACATAAGTCTAAGGGTTGCCAGATTTAGCAAATAAATATACATGATACCTACTTAAATTTAAATTTCAGCGAACTAATGAATTTTTTTTTAGTTTCAGCAAATCCCTTGCAATATTTGGAACACATTCATACTAAAATGTTTAAAATTCAAGTTTGGAGCCAGGCGTGGTGGCACTCACTTGTAATCCCAGTATTTGGGAGGCTGAGACAGGAGGATCCAGGTTTGCGACCAGCCTCAGCTGCTTAGTGAGGCTCTCTGCAACTTAGTGAGACTCTGTTTCGAAGTTAAGAATAAAAAATAGGACTAGGAGTGCTATGGGTGTAGCTGGGAAGTAGAATGCCCCTGGGTTCAATCCACAGTACAAAAAAAAAAAAAAAAAAAAATTCAAGTTTGGGCATTATGTATTTTATTTGGCAACCTAAATCAAGCTGAGACCCAGGGGATGAGATGGAACTTCCAGGTGAGAACTTTTCCAGGCAGAAGGAGGCAAATATGTGTGTATTAACTAGCAGTGGTAGTAAAGGGCCACCTTTACAAAAATACCTAATTTCAAATAGTTTAATTTGCATCCATGTTAGTAAAGAAGCTATTATTGAACTTCAAAACAGTTTCCTAGTTTGTCATATGATGTGGAAGATTACTAGATGCTTTTATATAATTGTAGATCTTTGATAATCTTGATTTGGAGAATGTTGTCAGAAGAATAAGGTTGGCTGAAAAGATACTTCAAGCTTGTGAAGTAGTATCCATTTTTAATTGAATACTGACCAGAACTAAGATCAAGCATTCTGAAATCAAATATAATTCAACTGGAAAATTTAATCATAATTACACCAAACTTGTATTTGTTAAAAAAAAATTAAAAGAACACACACATTCCTCTACTCAGGGGGAGAGAGGAAGTTGAATTAAAGGGATTTAAAGGTCTTCTAAACTAATATTCAGACCCCACACCTAAGTTCCTAGATGTGTGCGCTACTTACTCACTTATCTTGTTGCTCATTCTCTTACTACTGTATCATTAAAGTAGAAATTAGAGCAACTCTAGAGCAGGATAAATCACCATTTTGTGATTTCCACACTAAGTTTTAGTAACTACTTAAAGTTACTAATAGCCATAGCCTAATAGAAATCTATCATTTAAAGTTCTTCATCTAAGTAGAGGACTTCAGGCTGGTTGATATAAAACAGATTATTTTAATTGTTTTGTGAGAAAAGTGTTACTTATCTCATAGCAACCTAATTTGTTGAGTAGTTTTTATGCTAGCCAATAGAATAACACAAAAGAATAACAACTACTTGCTCAGTCTGATCAAGTCACAAGAACATAATTAAAGATAACCTTTATAGCAGTGTTCTGTGGTGATAGGTATTTCTACATGAATTGCTAATAATGAGCTAGGAATTAATTATGGCATGTACTATGACTACAGTCATTCTGTAAGTAACATTTCACTACCACCCAGTAAATTAGGAGGACAGGGAGGTAATGTAGGTCTGTTATCTATTTAAATTGTACTTTACAGAAAATAACTTTCTTTTAATATAAATTCTTTGCCGATATTCTAGTTCAACTAAAAAATCTCATTAATACACACTGCCACTTTTTGGTCTCAGCAGCATCTGTCAAGATAAATTAAAATTGTTTTATGATTTCCTGGCCAAGAATTTCATTGTGTAGGTTCATTATATGCTGTCTAGGCTGGTTAGTTCATTTGATTAAAGCCTGGGGCACATGACAACAAGGTCAGGGATTTGGTCATGTCTGGGTTAATTTACTTTGACCTCTGTTAGCATTCCAAATCCTAAAGTACATACAGATCTGTGGTTGACCACCAATTTGGCATCAGGATGAGAACCAGTGGATTACCACTGTCAAAAAAAACCACTCCGTCTCATGGATTTGATGGTATTTGGCTTGGACATATTGTATGAGCATCTGCTTGATTTGATGATCTGCAACAATCCACTTAATATTTAGTGTCAACTAGTGGGTTTTGCTTTTTGTAGTTAGAGACATTTAGAAATTTATTTAATAATTTCAATTTTGAATTAGTTTTGTTGGAATAAAACTCCTTATAAAAAGTCACACATCTTCATATTAAGGCCGCTAGGAATTATCTGTATATTGCTAACTGCTAGATCACTATGGGGTAGAGTAGTTTTGCTGTTGGTCTGACTTTGCCCTGCAAACCCTAGCAATGAAGAAACTCCATTCTGTTTCAAAGGATTTCCATAACATTTTTCGGAATTTCTCGGAGGCTATTCAGCCTTTTTCATCATTTGGGCATCATTTCCCTCCACTGCTTGTCAGGCTTTCAGAGGCAAAGATTTCCAGTGGCCCAATGCCTCTAATGTCCCCCCATCAGATGGGGCTTCTGGGCATAATCTGGCTTGCAGTATCTCCATTTCTTGCCTTGAGGAAGAAGGGCTCTTGGAATTCCTTCCCCATCTTATTGTTTTGCTCTGATATACAGACTTGAGAGCATCACTAGTTGATACATATTTTAAAATGAAATAGTTCTTTCTTTGTAACTCCTAGGTTATTTGTTTTGGTGCTAGGGAATTGAATCCATGGCCTCTTGTATGCTCAGTACATACTCTACCACATAGCACATTCCAGCCCCTGGTTCCTAGGGTTTTAGTCTCAGCTCTCTTTAGTGGTGTGGCTGGAGCTGACTTGCCAGCTGGGAGCTTGCAATCAGCCATGGTGGGAGTTTTCACACCATGACATGGAAACCACCAAATGCTACACTTCAGGTCTTTTCTTTTTTTCATAGAGAGCAATTTACCATGACATGGGTAGCTCTTTCCCTATCTCTTACTTCATCACCCCAAGACTATGGAAGGTACCCACAGAAATGGGTAAACATATGTTCCAGAATGATATCACTTTTCCCATCCTGACTGTTCTTCAGGCCAAAATCTCTTTTCTTAGTGGTCTCCCTACTCTTAAGGCTCCCAGGTACTTTATGAAAACAGAATCCATATGGCTTCTCCTCCCCCCAGAAAATTCTCAGAGCCTGTCCACCTCACTTATGGAGCCAATGCAATTTTGGCTATAAACCTGGTACCTTTAGACATTTGTTTCCTTCTGGAAAATAGATACAGGGAACTCTTTCTGTATGTTTCCATCAGGATTTTCACTGCTGTGACTTGAAGTACCTGATGATCACAGGCACAGAAGGAGGATTTACTTGTTCATAGGTATACAGGTTTCGATCCACGTTAGTCTGGGGTACATCTATGGAGTTTATGGCATGGCAGTGGAAGCAGAGGGAGAGAGAAGGGGGCCTGTGGAGATTATATGTATGTATGTACATATGTGTGTGTATGTGTGTGTGTGTGTGTGTGTGTGTGTGTGTATTCCCCAAGTCTACACCAAGTGACCTATCTCCTCTAGCCTCCTACCTGTACATTACCACCCAATAAAGCCATTAATCCATCAATGGATTTATCCACTGATGAGATCAGAACCCCATAATTCAATTACATCACCCCTGAACATCAGTACATGAACTCTCTCAGGGGATATTCTATACCGAAACCATAACTGTGTACCATTATCTCCAAACACATATCTTCCTGTTTCCCAGACACACCTCCTAAATAGGGTAAGCATAGTTGAGGATCTCAATCTAGGAAACACGTACAAATGGAAAACTTTTATTATTAAATGCAATGAACCATTTACCAAACCCAATTGTATTTTCCTCAACCTCCTCCTATTTTTCAAACCATCTCTGTCAGGGAATTGAATAGGGTAAAGAAATCACATTTGTACCTGGGGTACTGGAGGAAATATAACTAGAAAATGTAATATTGTGTGTGTGTGTGTGTGTGTGTGTGTGTGTGTGTGTGTGTGAATGTTTTGATGTAATTTATTTCTTTTGAACTGTTTAGTAGGTTTCATATCTTATGACAGGCTTTCAGGTACTAATGATGGACCAGCTGTCTTACTTAAGTTGAACTGGTTAAAACCTTTAAAAATTAAATATTTCAATCTGCATGACTTCCTTCTCAATTCAGTTTAGTGATTGACTTTGATATGTTTGGGAAGTACATCATGTGCATTAGGGTGTTCCCCCACCCCCATCACCTTCAGTTAAGTCACCTTATTTGCTCATCTAAGGATTCTCCTTCTTCGTCTAGAGTCCCTCTTATGTCCCTTTTGCTTCCTACCTTCCACATTATTAGGGAGAGCATACGATTTTTTACTTTTTGTGACTGACTAATCTCACTTAGCATAATGTTTTCCCAGTACTTGAGAGTCTGAGACTGGAGGATCCAGGTTTGCAGCCAGCCTCAGCTACTTAGTGAGGCCCTGTTTCAAAAAATGAATAAAAAATAGGGCAGGGGGTGTAGCTTGGAGGTAGAATGGCCATGGGTTCTATCTGCAGTAACACACGCACACATAAACAAACACACACAAATAATATATGTGTGTGTGTGTGTGTGTGTGTATATATATAATCTACAATTTAAAAGAAACATATCTCCCAAAATAACTTTTCAGAAATATGAGGTTGTAATATGTTAAGAACTATCCATCCTTGAATAAACTAAATAAACTCTCCTAGAACATTGTGGAGAAGAATTTAGATTAGGATGTCAATGTCCTGCCTAGTTAATTAGAGTGGAAATATTTTAGTAGACTAGTGAATTCTTTTTGCAGTGATGTATTTCTGAAAGATGATGTTCAAACAGTGTGAACATTCTTTGTACTTTATTCCTTAATGATTTTGGAACAAATTGTTTATGTATATAGGCCAAGTATATTTTCTTATCATACATTGTTTTAAGCATAAATTATCCTTTTGCTATTTACTTAGCTTTACTTCTTGCAGAACTGATGTCTTCTTAACAAAAGAACAAGTGTTAATTCAAATTAGTTTGGAAATGACCTAAAAATCTTTGAAAAAATTTTGAGTAGGCTTAACATATGATGTAGAACTGTTCAGGAAGTTTTTATAATTACCTAATTAGCCATTTTTTGCATATATAAAGAAAAGTCACAGATAACTTCACAGGCCTTGTTTACTATTATCTTATTTCTATGATTTTCCTTAACATTTCTATTATTATTTCTTATGTTTCTATTTCTATTATTATCTGGCCAAAACTTTAAAAAATCCCAAAGAACATTTAGACAATTGCATTATCAGCAGCTTATTCTAGGTTCTTGTAGTAGGAATTATGAATAGATATAGCTGCAGTCATTTAGCAAACCACCTCCTCTTCAGATAATCCAGAACAAACTAGTTATAAGATGTCCTAGCAAGTCCTCAAGCTTTGAAGTGCTATTGTGTTGTTATTGCTTTTTGTTTTTGTTTTGGTAGCAGTTTATCAGCTTTTTTTTTTTAATTCGTGCATTGTAAGCATACTTCTTTGTTAGGTACAAATTAATAACAACATATGTGCTCACATTTCTCATTTGACCCCTTTCCTAGATTCCCACCCCGCTCCCTTGCTCCCTTGCCCTCTCCATCTCAGTTCGGTTTAGTGAGTAACCTTGATGTACATTCGGGTGCCCCCCCCCATCTATCCCCTTCGGTTAAATCAACTTCTTTGTTTAGCGAGGGTCTCTCTTTTTCCATTTGGAGACCCTCTATTTAAAAAAAAATTATTGGTGTTTTTTTTTTTTTTTTTTCCGGTACTGGAGATGGAACCCAGGGGCATTCTACCTATGAGCTACACTCCTAGCCCTATTTTTTATTCTTTATTTTGAAACAGGGTCTCACTGAGTTGCGGAGGCCTCACTAAGCAGCTGAGGCTGGCCATGCACCTACAACCTTCCTGTCTCAGCCTCCCAAGCATTGGGATTGTAAGTGTGTGCCATGACACCTGGCTTTATTGGTATACTGTAATAATACATCATAACAAATTTCAGAGTAATAGACATACATGCACAGGGCACTTGGTGAGCTTCCCCCTGGCGCCCACCTCACTTCCTCCCTCCCCTTCCTAGTATTTGGGAGACAGGAGTATTGAAGGTTTGAGGACAGCCTCAGCAACTTAGTGAGATCCTGTTTCAAAAATAAAAAATAAAATAGGGCTGAGGCTGTAGCTCCAAGCCAAGGTAGAATGCCACTAGGTTCAATCCTCAGTACCAGAAAAGAGAGAGAGAAAGAGACAGAGAGAGATTGGCATTGATAATTTTGAATATGTACGTTGTGTCATTTGAAGTGTTTCCTTCATCAAATCTACTTCCCATAACTCTCATTCCTCCTCAAATCCCCTGCATTACTTCACTGGGGTTTCTCTTCCTTTGTCTGGAGTCCCTTTCATACCCCAATTTCTTCCTATCTTCCACATATGAGGAATATGAAATTATGAGATGCACACACAAAGGAGTTCTACTCAGCCATTAAGAAGAAAAAAAATTATGTCATTTGGAGGAAAATGAAGGGAACTAGAGATATTATGCTAAGTGAGATCAGTTTATCAGCTTTCTAAAGATTTTTTAAGGAACTGATTTTTAAATAGCAGTTGATAGAAATATCTAAATGAATTTCAAAGAGGGCTAGATCAAGCATCATGAAACACTGAAATGTGTTTGAGTATGACTGCAGACTTAGCTACTTAGAATTTGAAAAGAGGATCTATACACGTTTGATAATGACATTAACGATGACAGGGTGATTTAGGAGTAGCTCAGGATTCCTCCAACTTTAAAATTCTATGGAAAAAAAAATCTATGGCAAATGAACCTATTTTTTCTTAAAGTTGTTTACCACACAGTTCAAGGTGTAGGGTTTTCAGTGTATTTACAGGATTATATATAAAAAAAATCTAATTGGTTCTTTCTAAACAACAGTTAGTAAGTTTAAGCAAGACAGATGTCTGGAAATCATTCTCAAGTTAGAGACTAGGCCACGAATATGCTGGCTTCTGAACCTCCAGTTGCTATGTGAACTTCAGCAAAACCATAAATGTTACCAAATGGAAAAAGTGCTATGACCCAATTTCTCTGTACACATGTACCATTTACTTTACAGCCTTGAAGCCTGATAATAGAGCACGTCATCCTGTTTTTTGGGTTGGCAGTGTTTGCCATGCAGGTGGAATACATGCAGGTAGAATCTCAGACCGTGCTAAATCACAGCTCTCTGAAAAACCCGGGGCCTTGCAAAAGGCCATATCTCAAAAAAGTTACTGCTTCAAATAAATGTGCCATTTTATAAAATTACACCTACTGTATCAGAAAAAAAAATGTCCTTTCATGTGAGTGACATTTATATGACTGCCATTTATAGAGAATAGGACATTCTCACATAGTGAGGCTAAAGAATGGTTTTGAAAGCCCAGAGTATTCTCTGAATGATAAATGTGGTAGAACTTTAAGATGCTCTTATGGGAAGAGACTCTCCTTCCACAGCTGGGTAGTTCCCTTATAAAAATTAAACCTGTTTGTTATTAAAAAAAAAAAAAGCAATTACTTGGTTATACCTGTGGCATCAAGGAGATTTTCAACATATTCCAAACCTGCAGCATCTTAAGTCACGTGACTTTTTACCTTGTTACAATTAGATTCTATCTGGACCAATAGCTTTCATTTTACATTTGAGGAAACAGGCTGAGATAGTGAGTTTCTAGATAGAAGTAGCAATAGATTTATCCATTCCCCATCCCCACGTTCCATACAGTTCACTTTCCAGGACACCAATCACTTTTAAAGAAAGTGTCTCAGTGAGCTGTGGCTCACACCAAATACTTGAGAGGCTGAGACAGGAGGATGGCAGATTCCAGGCCAGCCTCAACAACTTAACAAGACCCAGTTTTAAGACAAAAATAAAATAAAAAGGTGTGGGGGCGTAAATCAGAAATAGAATGCCCCTGGGTTCAATCCCCAGTGCAAAACAACAACAAAGTGCTCAAATTACTATTTAGAGAAAATACCTTCCATCTGTCTCTGGGCAGAGTACCAAGGCTTTATTTTGTCTTCATAGAAAATTACACTGTAAACAATATGTCTCTGGAAAAACAATTGCTAAAGTGCTTAAGGAAATTTAAATCAAGATCAAAGATGAAAGAGATTGCCGGTCTCAGGACAAACTGTCAGCTCTCAGTCAAAAGGCGCCTCAGTTCTGAGCACTACAATTGCCAGCCCAGCTCCTCCAGGTTCCCTTCTGATGAGTGCCAAAGATTTGCACCATTCCAGAAGTAAGACCGAGAGGAATCCAGACCCCTGTCTTTCTCCTCCATACTTGTCTGCACCCTGGGGTAGCGAAGTGAAGAGCTATAAAACTTCAGGAAGCTAGAAGTTTGCTGAATCGCTTAGCTGGTCTCAAGGCAGCTGGGGGTGGCTTTCGGGGACAAAGATGCAGGATGCAGTGAGGAGTTTGCAAACGCTCCTCAGTGGAGTCTGTCCGGTTGGGGAGAGTGATCCTAGAAACAGGGGCTCCAGACAGGCGGAGACAAATAAAGAACACTGGCGAGAGGGACCCGGCTGGGCCGCCAGCAAACGACCCACCCACCTGCGGAAGAGGTGCCTCCGGGTGTTGGGGTCCAGCGGTGAGAGCAGCGCCCCCTGGCTAGGAAGACGCCAGGAAAAGCCAAGTTTGGCGGGCCTCCTGCTCAGTTCTGTGGCTCAGGCTCCTGCTCACACGGGTGATATAAGAAGCTCCAGAGGAGAGGGAGGGCTCTCGAGATTTCGCAAGAGAAGCCGTGAAGAAAGGTTTCCTGGAAGAAGAGGGTAAGCTGGGAATCCCCGGCATCTGGAAGGACCAGGACTTCCTGTGTTGCAAATGGGCAGCTGACTCCAGGCCCGGGGATTTTAAGGGTTTTCCCCGCGCCCTTGGCAATTGTGCGTCCCAGGCTGAGGGCAACTTCCCCGGGAAGCAGAGGAACGCTTCTTCCCTGAAAGAGCCAGAGTTCTCTGAGAGACTGAGAAAGCACCACTGGGCTAGGCTCCGAGGCTCCTCTCTTGTTGCCATCTTGTCTCAATTCAGAGTAAAAGGTGATATTGTTCCCTTCTACCTGGAAGTCTGGGAACTTATGGAACGTGTTGCTTGAATGATCTTGAGTTTGGAGGTTTTAATTTATTTAGATAAACCATTCAAAAGAAACAAACTAAATGGAAGGACGAGAGAGTATTTCATCGGATACAGTTGTCCCTCTACATCAGTCAGGTGTTGGTTCCAGGACCTGCATGGATGGATATCAAATCCCAGGGATGTTCAAGTCCTGTGTGTAATCTATGCAACATCCTCCTTGCATATTTTAAATAATCTCTAAATTATAATACCCAATGCAATGTAAATGCTATGAAGATAAGTGTTATACTGTATTCTTGGGTGAATAATAACAAGGAAAAAAAGTATATATTCAGTAAAAATGAAAAAAAGTTTTTGTTGTTTTGTTTAATTTGTTTTTGTGGTACTTGGGAATGAAACCAGGGACATTCTATGTTTTATGTTTTATTTTGAAACAGGGTCTTGCTAGGTTGCTGAGATCCTCACTAAGTTGCTGAGGCTGGCTTTGAACTTGTGATCCTCCTGTCTCAGCTTCCCAGGAACTGGGATTACAGGCATGCACCACCATGTCAGGCTTGAAAAGAGTTTTGTTTGAATATTTTTGATATGCTGTTGGTTGAATGCACGGATGTGGAACTACTGATGTGGAGGGTTGACTATATATATAATTGGATTGGTGTGCCTTTCTGTCTAGGAAGAGCTTACAACCATAGCCATGGTAGTTTGAAGTTGAAATAATCATGATAACATATGGGACAAAGCACTCTTGCACCCCCAGGGTCTGCAGTTTAAAACAGAGTCCTCCCAATTTATCTCTCACACAGCCATCTGGTCTTGAATTCCATGGCCTGCTTGCTGAGGTCCAGAATCCCAGTCATATGGGTGGTGTGTTTCTGGTATTTCTGTGCTGACCTCTCCTTTGCCTGAATCACAACTGTCCCCGCTGCATCACAGGGAGTTGGTTCAGACCCCATGACATCTAAGAAATCTCTGAGCCACTGGTTGTAATGAAATCTTTTCTTCCCCTATATGATGTCCATACGGTGTACCTTATACCTTTTTTTTTTTTCTTTTCTTTCTGGATCAACCCCAGAGCCTTATGCTAACTAGGAAAGTGCTCTACCACTGAGCTACATCCCCAGCTGGAGTTTCTACTTTGTGTGTGTGTGTGTGTGTGTGTGTGTGTGTGTGTGTTACTGGGGATTGAACCTAGTACATTCTACCTCTGAGTTATACCCCTATCCTTATTTTATTTATTTTAAAACATGGTCTCACCAAGTTGCAAATGGCCTATCTAAGTTGCTGAGGGCCTCCCTAAGTTGCTGATGCTAGCCACAAACTTATGATTCTCCTGTTTCAGCCTCCCAAATACTGGGATAACAGGCATGTGCCACTATGCTCAGCTGGAGTATATATATATATATATATATATATATATATATATATATATATATATATATATATATTTTTGTTTTGTTTTTTTGTAGTTAATTATTTAGTTGGGTAATTTTTTTATTGATTGGTGCATTGTAATCATACATCTTTTGTTATATGCACATATTTCTCATTTAACCCCTTCCCCAATTACCACCCCACTCCCTTACCCTCTCTCCTTCTCAAGTTCAGTTTAGTGATTGACTTTGATATATTTGTGAAAGTACATCATGTGCATTAGGTTGTCCCCCCCCCCCATCCATCACCTTCAGTTAAGTCAACTTCTTTGCTTATCTAGGGTTTCTCCTTTTTCATCTGGAGTCCCTCTTATGCCCCTTCTTCTCCCTAGCATCCACATATTAGGGAAAACATATGCTTTTTTTACTCTTTGTGACTGACTAATCTCACTTAACATAATGTTTTCCAGTTGCATCCATTTCCCTGCAAATATGATTTTGTTCTTCTTTATGGCTGAGTAAAATTCCATTGTGTACATATCCCATAGTTTTGTAATCCATGCATCTCTCGATGGACATCTTGGCTGTTTCCATAGTTTGGCAATTGTGAATTGTGCAGCTATAAACATAGATACACAGGTGTTGATCTGATAGTTTAGTTTCCATTCTTTTGGGTAGATATCCAGAAGTGTTATTGCTGGATCATATATAGTAGGTTCATTCCCATTTGTCTGAGAATCCTCCATACTGTTTTCCAAAGTGGTTGCACTAATTTGCAATACCCACCAGCAATGTATTAGGGTTCCCACTTCTCCACACCCTCACCAGCATTTGTTGTTGTTTGTGGTTTTATATGATTGCCATTCTGATTGAAGTTAGGTGAAATCTCAAGGTAGTTTTAATTTGCATCTCTCTGATTGCTAATGATGTAGAACATTTCCTCATACATTTATTGGCCATTTGTATTTCTTCTTTTATGAGGTGTCTATTTAGATCCTTTGCCCATTTTTTGATTGGATTGTTGTCTTAGCTGTGAGTTTCTTGAGTTCTCTGTATATCCTAGATATTAGTCCTCTATCAGAAGAGTAGCTGGCAAAAATTTTCTCCTACTCTGTGGGCTCTCTGTTGAGGTTCTTGATAGCTTCCTTTGCTGCACAGAAGCTCTTCAGTTTAATGCAATCCCATGTATTGATCTTCCTTTGAGTTGCTTATGCTTTTGAGTTCTTGTTGAGAAAGTTTTTACCTGTGCCTATGTGTTGAAGTGTCGGTCCTATGCCCTCTTCAAGTAGCTGCAAGGTCTCTGGCCTGACTTCCAGGTCTTTGATCCACCTTGAGTTGACTCTTGTGCAGGGTGAGAAAGTGGGGTTTATTTCCATTTTCCTGCATATGGTTAATCAGTTCTGAGATATATATTTTAATGTAGTACTGGGGATAGAACCCAGGGGTTTTCTACCTCTAAGCTACATCCCCAGTCCAATTTTGTTTTTAGTTTGAAATACGGCCTTGCTAGGTTGCTGACATCTCACTAAATTGCTGAGGCTGGCCAGGATCCTGTGATCCTCCTGTCTCAGCCTCCCAAGTGCTGGGATTACAGATGTGCACCATCACGCCCCAGATGGAGTTTCTACTTTTAACAGAGCAGTCCGGATACTTTGCCTTTCAAGAGAGTTATTATTGTGTATATATCCCCTCTCTTGGAGTGTACTGCTCCAAGAGTTGATGCCCTATCCTTTTTTGCCTGGAATTCTCCACCACACCTTGCACTGTGCTTGGCACATAAAATTAGTATTTATTGCTCTCATCCATTTAAAAAATATACTGCCAACTATTACATTTTGCCAAAAGTTCATCTGACAGTATTCTCAGACTAGGGAAGACCTTATAAAAGTATTCATTGATTTTATAACATTTAATTTTCCCAATTTAAAGATTGATAGATAAAAGAAGGGTTTGTGTCTAGGGAAGGCTACCAGTATGTCTCTAGGAAACTTTTGGTTGGTCAACTTGGTGTCTGGGTGAGAGACAGATTGGGAAGTCACTGGGTTTTAGATTTCAGAGTTTGGGGGTGCAAGAGTGCTTTGATGATCTGCCCTGGTCTGACATCTGCCTTTAAGCCTTACTGGTAGAGAAATCTGGTTCTCAACCCACAGACTCCAACATTTACAACCAGAATACAGGTTCATTAGTTACTGATGGAATAGAAAACAGTTACTATGAAAAGACAGTTACTGAGGGCATGGGACATTCGGGTCCCCCACATTCTCTCCTTGTGGGTGCTTCCTGTGGAAGCCATTTTATATGAAGAAGGCTGCTCAGTAAATAGGTGGGTGAGTTATAAGATTCCAAGGTTCACTGGCTTCTGGTTAAGAGAGCCAGCTAAGTCCTTGGTGATATAACTGGAAATAGTAAACAACAGTAAAGTACCTTTATTAGTACTAAACTTAAGAGACGCTTGACTTATTTATTTTTTGGGTTAAAGATTGATTTTTACCTTAGGTCTAGGAGGGACACACAATTTATAACTCCCACAGTTTTCCTTGGTGTAGGGGAAAATTAAGCTTCTTCTCAGGAACACCCTTTTGGATGGCTTTTGTTCTTGGTCACTTCTCCCTCTTTCTGTAGACCTTTCCTTACAGTAGACTACATCTTATTGTTGAGTGGGACTTTTAGCAGATGATGGCCTGGGGACAACTGGCTTGATCATCTATTATTAGCACGTGTAAGGGAAACTCTTGTTAACTGATCTCTCATCTGTAAAGATTTACCTTTTTTCTGTCTGCCACCAGGAGAGGATAGCTGAGGTCTATGGAGCAGGCCACTTTGACTTCTAGGTAACCTTTGGATCCATTAGGAGTTGACATACTGGAAAATCATATTCCCACACCTACCCTCCAAATAATAACACACTTACTGCTTTATTTATCATTATTAGGTGGATGAAACAATTCAAAACTTGATTGTTATAAGAGGCAGATATAGTTCAGTTATGTAAGCTGTTTTCTTTGCTAAAGGCAACCAGAGACCCAGAAAAGGAAGATTGAATTACTGAGATATGAGGGATGGAAAAAATTGCCTTTATTAGTACTAAACCTAAGAGGCACTTGACTTATTTTTCTTATGGTTTAAGATTGATTTTTTCCCTTAGGCTTAGGAGGGACACACAATTCATAACTCTTCTAGTTTTACCCTAAACCCTTGCTATAGGGGAAAAATTAAGCTTCCAAAAGATGCCAGTAACTTGAATACCCAAGGATTTGTTGTTGGCAGGATTCATCCTTCTTCCTGTTGACTTATCATCAGAACTCTAGAGAAGTCTTCCAGATGTTGTACAACATCAAAGAATTCTTGCTTTAGGGACTTCCATGTTTACTATGCCTCTAAGTCTTTCCTGGTACTTTGTTCACCAGTCTGCTACCTCAAAGTCCTCAAATGGCAGAATTTAGGCAAATTAATGAGAACCCATGTTGTTAAATGTCATTAGGTGATTGAATAAAAGTTACTCATCTGTCTCCTTCTCTTTCTTTCTGTCTCTCTCGTCTTTATTTTTGTGGTACTGGGGAATTGCATCTAGGGACATTCTTCCTCCAAACTATACCCCAGCCCTTTTGGTTTTTTATTTTGAAACAAGGTCTTATTGATAGGCTGCTGAGAGTCTCACTAAGTTGTGAAGCTGGTCTTGAACCTGTGATCCTCCTGTCTCTGCCTCCCAAGTACTGGGTTTATAAGCATGTGTCCCCACTCAGTTCTTTCGTCTCTTCAAGGACTCCCCCTTGTTGGGTCACAGCCCCTGGTCTCAGTCATTTCTCCCTCTTTCTCCAGGTCTCTTGTCCAGAGCCTGTGGATGAGGCTTTCAATGGGTGCTGGCCTTGGCGGTGAGGGGTGACTGCCTTGATAGTTTATTATTAACACCTGTAGGGGAGACTTTTTTTTGACTTAAAGATTTGTTGCCTACCTGTTTTGGGGGTGGGGGTGGAGGAAAATTGAAGTACTCCTAGAGACATCTCTGCCTACCCCAAAGAAATGAATCTCTACTGGTAGAAACATCAGCTCCTCTGGGAGATATTTTTGAGTATGGATTCAATGAATATTTTGTGTTTTGCTATAAGCAGGACTAGGAGAAGTTGAGGGAGGAGGTACTCACTCTAAAACTCACCCTGGATGAACCTGAAAATGAGAGTCGTCTTAAAGTTTGCCTCTTTGGGGCCTCTCTGGCCTTCTGTGCTACTGTCCTGCAACTTCCATTTTCCCCTCTGCTAATGATATCTTCATTTTCTGTTGATAAACATCCTTACACAATCTTGGTTGCTGGGCCAATAAGAATCTTTCCTGAAACAACCTGGAAAGCAACACATTCTTTATGGAAAGACTAGAATATGAACCTGGGTCACTCACTGGAAGGAGAGAGTGAGCCTGAGGAAGAGAGCAAAGAAGCCAGGAGAGCAGAGATTTCCAAATTGTTGGAGCTCCATTCCTGAAGACAGTTCTATCGCCTGGACTTCTAGTTGCACAGGCCAATAATTGGGTATCTGTTATTAGTGTAATCTTGACAAGGAGTTAGGAAGGGGAAGAATGGCGCCTGTTCAGCCATGCCTCTCTGGTCACCCTACTGCTAAGATGGACGCATCAATAGGCTATCAGAATGAAGATGACATGCATTGCTTTAAGAAAAAGCTGAGGAAAAAACCCCCAAGTTTTCTTATAATACATTTGGCATTTAAGCAAACAGTTGATTTTTGTGGCTTAAGTTTCTGAACTACATCCCAGTGCATTTGAAATTTAATTTCCTGTCTCAGCAAACTTCTTTTTCTCCATCTCAACTACTCTCTGGAGAAGTAAGCAAATAGAAGCCCTCTCCCTCAAGCCCCCCGTTCTCTGAAACTGCAAAGGGTGTAGTGAAGAAACCAAACCATTGACCCAGTCTTAACCAATTTTTGGGATGCCTGCCAACATAGACCAGGAAGCAAAACCAAATAACATTTTGCCACCCACCTGTGCCCAAAAAAAACCACTGAAGGGAAAACATGCCAGACGCTGACAATATTGGAGACAGGGCTAGGTGGTGGTGTCAGAAATGACAAGAAAGAATTTAAAAATAAGACATGTCTGCAAGACACTGACTTGTGGCTCAAGATAAGGTGATAGTGGAAGCTTTGGGGGTGTGAGAAGAGAGAGTGGTGTTTTAAAAAGTCACTGACAAAGCCTAGAACGAGGACAGCTGCAGCTGCTTCTGGGAATTGAGGTCAGGGAGGGATCCTTGTTCTCTTTTTTTGGATCTCTGACTTCCTGGGTCACAAAGTCTGTGCTAATTTTGGAGGCTCCTGGGGGCACTAGCAGGGTTGTGAACTGACCACCACCATTAGGAATCTGGAGGTGGCCCAAGTCATACTTGCTGACCCCAGAAATCAGTTATGATGTTATCAGAGAACAAGATGTTCAAAGTAGTTTGCAGAGATGGAGAAACATTTAATGTTTTGATAAATGGAGTTAGCATTAATCAAGATTTTCTTCTGCTAACTTGAAAGCTCACAATAGGCCGTTTGAATTGCACCCCAGCTTCCTGGTACACAGAGTGATATGTGGAGCAGCTGGCAGAGGTATGGATCCGTTGTAGGGTGGTGGTTACTGTTAGTATTGAAAGTATTATTGGTAAAGGCAATTCCTGTCCAGTCAATTTGTGCCTAGTGCCAGAAAAGGAAGGTGGGCTAGATTTTCATATGCTGAAAAGGAGTTAAAAAAAATGAAATCTGAAGTCTGGTTCACTTTTAAATGGAATTAGCAGTAAAATTAACATAAAAGATAACTGGAGGGAAAACATAGGACAAGAATATTGAAAATATTAGATAATTTT
>PVLC010030885.1:0-19177 GCA_004027655.1 Graphiurus murinus
AAGAATTCTTGATCTTAACTTGGAATATTCCTTCCCCAGCTTAAGCAATTTTCTTATCCTGTGAAGGAGATAAGCAAGATAGCAGCCTCTTTGCAATGCACTTAAATTGTATTCATGCTGCTGTCTGTTTACCTTTTCCATTAAGTGCCTAAAATGATAGCCAGGGGACCATTATATGAATAAATATAAAATGCATGAGTTTATACTATTTATGTAAGGATCTCATTTTATATATATATATATATATATATATATATATATATATATACACACACACACACACACACACACACACACACACACACACATATATACATTATATACACACATGTGTGTGTATGATTTCATAGATGACAGCACATGGCCTTATTTTTCTAAGTGCAAGTTGTCTTTGTACTCAGTATAGCTTCTTTGTAAATAAGTTCCTTTATTCACTCAACAAGTATTTTTTCTTTTTTTTTTTTTTTTTTTTTTTTTGCGGTACTGGAGATTGAACTCAGGGGCATTCTACCTCCGAGCTATACCCCCAGCCCTATTTTTTTATTCTTTATTTTGAAACCGAGTCTCACTAAGTTGCGGAGTGCCTCACTAGGTAGCTGAGGCTGGGCGCGAACCCGGATCCTCCGGTCTCAGCCTCCCGAATGCTGGGATTACAAGCGTGCGCCACCACGCCCGGCAGCTCAACAAGTATTTTTTCTACACTTACACTGAGCTAGGTCTGTATGCAGTATTGAATAAGACAGATAGGGATTCTGCCCTTATGGAACAGTAAGCAGATATCACATTCTGAAATTATCTAACACTATCTTAATTTCATTATTTTTTCCAAAGAAGGAAAAACTGGGTTACTTTAAGAAAGTACAGCTTGAATACTCCTTATCCAAAAATTCTTGGGTCCAAAAGTATTTCCAGTTTTGGAGTTTTGGGGGATATTTGCATAGTCTTTACTGGTTAAGCATATCTAACCTGAAAATCTAAAGTGTTCCAAAATCAGAAACTTCTTGAGCATCACATTGCTGCCCAAAATGTTTTGGATTGTATTATTATATTTTGGGTTTCAGATTTTCAGTTTAGAGAAGCTCATCCTGTATTTGAGGAAGCTGTTCTGTGTATGGGGAGATTAGAATTGCTGCTAATACTATCTGGGAGCCTTAAAGTTAAGAACTAAAATATAGTTCTGTAGGTGTCTTGAGAATAAAATAATGGAATATTAGAATTGTAAGAGATTATGTAGTTTCCCCATCTCATTCCACAAATGGACCCGTAAGACCAGGAGTCTCCGTGGGATCTGTTTGCCGAACCAGACTCTTTCTCTAGCCCCCAGGGAGCTCTTATTTGGTCTCCTGCTTGTGCCAGGTTCATCAGTTCTTGGGAACCTTAACCCAAATATGGCAAAGTGATATGAAGGCAGCTATGCTGGCCACATCATGGTTCCCTCGACCCCTCACTCAAGAAGCTATTTAACTTTATCTTAAATTTAGATTAATGTTTAACCAATTCCTACTGTTCTTCAGAAAATATCTCAGTTATTCACTAGGATATGTAGAAGTATATTTGATTTGATGCTATTGAAAATGTTAAGAAATAGCCAGACCCAGTGGCACCACCTGAAATCCAGGTACTGGGAAGGCTGTGACAGGAGGCTTGCAGGTTCAAGGCCAGTACATTGTTAAGACCCTGTTTCGGAAAAAAAAAAAATAATAATAATAATAATTAAAGGCTGGGATAAAGCTTAGAGTTAGAATTCCCCTGGGTTCAATCCCCAATACTGGGAGGGGGCGGGGGTAGGAATTAATTGTCCTTACAAATTGGAAAAACAGAACAGGTACAACATATAGAATTTTGAATTTACTATAGCTTTTAACTAGCAACCTACTTAAAGCCTGTGAGAAGATATGGTCTGTAATTACATTGTGAAACTTGGTTTGATGTTCTTTCCCATTTAAGTTCTCTCTCTTTCTTATACTTTCATCTGTTTCATTCCATAGTATTTGAGTGCTCCTGTGTGTTGGCCACTAGGGACACAGTGACAGCAAAGCAGGCATGGCTCCTGCTCATGAAGTTTACAGTCTAATGGGGAAAGTAGACAATAAAATAATCTTGGTAGGTGCATATTTACAACCTGGAGTAAGGGCTGTGAAGAAAAGGGAAATGTTTCTGTAGCATGTATAATAAAGGAACCCTAGGCTTGTGGGGCCACAGCACTTCCCTGTGGACAGGATACTTGAGCTAAGATCAGAAGAGGAGGAGAGATAGCGGAATTACAGAAAAAAAAATGAGAATGGGCAGTGTGATGGCAGTGAAAACCTAGAAAAGTAAACAGAGGGTTAGGAGTGAGGACTTGATGGTAAATTGGAAATAGAAGGTGAGGCAGAAAGGTTCAGGGTAAATCCCCCCAGGTTTCTTACTTGTGCAACTGAAAGGACTGGTGCCATTCACAAAGTTAATATCAGGTGTGGGATAAGGAGATCCCAGGTTGAGGCTAATGGCCTTTGAGATAGCAACAGTAAGAAGTCACATGGGCTTCTTAGTCAAGTTGGTAATAAGGGTCTGGAAATCATCAGAAAGATTGGGGCCAGAGATTAAAATTCATGTCACTGGATATTGTTCTTTACTGTGATCTATACAAGCAGGTTTTTAATAGAAGTATGGGGTTCTTGGTTCTCTTAGATCCCTTGGAATTCTCTTTCTAAGGAATTCAATAAAAAATGCCAAATTTCTTTCCTTATCTATAGCAAAAGCTAATCCTTAGTAAATATAGATTTATCTGTATGTTTTTGTTAAATCTTGTAATCTGTGCTAGAGGTTGTCTAGCAAATGCATCAGTATTGATATACTAAATTGTTCTTTGGGGGAGATTTTTACTGAACTTGAAACATGCTAATAATATGTTTAAACTAATAGACATTTTAAAATTGTTTCTTTTCTCTAGATTTGATGTTGAGTTTGTTCTCTCAAAACCATCTTCTGAATGGAATGGCAAACAGGGACACATTTCACCAGCTCTTCTTTCTGAATTTTTTAAAAGAAGTTTAGAAAAATCCAAAGTTCTCTTCTGCATTTGTGGACCAATGCCATTTACAGAACAAGGAATACAGTGAGTAGCAGTGTGCTAGGAAACAGAATGGCCAACACCCTGAAATGAAGATCTTCCGTAAAAAGTAGTTGACTCATCTCTTAGTTCTTCCTGCTCTCATGAACCTATGCTTTAATAATCTGTAATAGCTTGTGAAAATAGTGAAGTTTTCAGTCTTCATACAGGTGAAGGGTTGGAGGACAGGATAATGGGTAGTGTTGGATATGAACACAAAAGTAAGATACAGCCAGAACTCAATATCCTCTGCCAATTACTGGCGGTGTGAACAGTCATGAGATTGGTGCCACTATCTGCTTTGGAACATTAAACTCAATCTCCATTTCTACTAAAGTTTTATAATATGCATAGTAATTACTAAGCAATGTTTGTCTTTATTATAGTCTTTAATCTTCATTTTCTACAGCTGGATGAAAGCTAGTAAATAATATATACAGTGATTTGAAACCAGACAGCAAGACAAAAGTGAGAGACTGGAATATATATAAAGCAAGACTAAAGTTGAACCCTAGATAATGAAAAATCAATGGTGGTACCATCCTATTTGAAATTCATCTTGGTAATTCTAAAATGATACTTAAAAATGTTTGGTTAAATATAGCCACTGTTGGGTTTCTAGATTATTTTAAAATATGGCTGCCTTATATATCCTGTTTTTTAGAATATCTTGATGAATACTTTACATATTGCAGCATAATAATACTTTTCAGTGATTGAAATCATAAATGTTTTAGCTTTGAAGGACTGACTGAGAAGGAATCTCTTGTGCAGCCATCCCAGTAGAACTAGATTGCTTTCTTCCATGGGTAATGGGCTTCTTGTAGCCGGGGACCATGTCTTCTTTTTTTTTTTTTTTTTTTTTTATTTTGCAGTACTGGGGATCGAACTCAGGGGCATTCTACCTCCGAGCTATACCCCCAGCTCTATCTTTTATTCTTTTATTTTGAAACCGAGTCTCACTAAGTTGCGGAGTGCCTCACTAGGTAGCTGAGGCTGGACGCGAACCTGGATCCTCCGGTCTCAGCCTCCCGAATGCTGGGATTACAAGCATGCGCCACCACGCCTGGCTCTGTAAAGTGACTCTTTCTTTGACATACTTGTTCCCAGAACTGTCCAAAGTTAATCTCACATCTGTTACATAGGTTATAAGTAGTAGTCAGCCCTCAATATCAACAAGTTCCATCCACATCCATGGTACCATGGATCAAAAATATTTGAAAAAATTGAATCTGTACTGGATATGTACGACATTTTTGGTCATTGTTCTCTAGGCAATGTAACAACTATTTATATAGTATTTACATTGGAATAGGTATTGAAAATAATCTAGAGATGATTTAATGTATATGGGAGGATATACTACGTAGGAGGCAAAATTTTGCCATTCATTCATTCATTCATTCATTCTGGGGATTGAACCCAGGGACTTTCTACCTCCAAACTACATACCCACTGCCCACTTAATTTTTTTTTTTCCTGCGGTACTGGGAATTGAACTCAGGGGCATTCTACCTCCGAGCTACACCCCCAGCCCTATTTTTTATTCTTTATTTTGAAACCGGGTCTCACTAAGTTGCAGGGTGCTGCCCACTTTACTATAGAAATGATAAGACAGTCACAACTTCAAAGGCCCACACTGTCTAGTGGTAAAAACAGGTGTAGATACTAATAACCAAAGTCTGATTCAAAACATCATAATACTCAGAGATAAAATCAGTGTTGTGGAAATTCAGGGAGAGACAAATTACTTTTACCTAGGAGTGTGTGTACTGGGGAGACAGGCGCTGCATGGTCCTCAGGTCAGCCACTTAGCTTTTTTAAGTTATAGTGCACTCACCTCTGAACAGGAATAAATAATGATACTTAAGCATGGGAAGTGCTTAGCACAGTAAGTACATATACTATAATAAGTACTAAATAAGTGGTTGTTATTTTCAGCAGCAATTTAAACAAAGCCACTTATAAGTCTTCAGCCTCCATTTATACTGTTTTCCAAGTTGAATTCTATTTCAGCAGTATGTCTGCTTTTCCTGTTCAGTGAGGGATAATGAAGGAAGAATGCTGTAGGAATCTACTCCTTACTTTGAAAACTGGTGACTAAAGGAGGGAAAAGCAAGCATTTATTCTACCTTTTCCATATCAGCCATGCTGCTGGGTAACCACATAATAAATGAGAAGTTTTTCTTTATAGAATTTCTCAACTGATTAATGAATAAAGAATGATAAACATAGAATATTGCCAATTTTAGTCCCTAGTGAACTGTAATAGACCATGCATGGGAGTTAGCATCCAGTAAGAGAGGCAGCTACCTAGTATGTGTCTCTGGCTAGAAGAACAATGCTTATGAAATATCGTTGTCAAAAGAATTATACCTGTATCTGATCAGTTCTCCAGATACAGTTGCTAAATTGTGGGGAAAAAAAGGACACAGAAACATGTTTTTAAGGAATATGACTGGGATGCAGCAAAATAAGGACTGTGGGAGAGTCAACAAATAAAAATCTAATTTTTTTCAACACATACATGGTAGGACATGCTGGAGGATGGGAGAAAGAAGGGAGATATCTTATAGATCAAAATTAAGGATTTGTCAGTTGTAGTGAGTACATTATAATTAGATCGTGGCTCAAACAATTTTAGAAGTCATGACATTTATGAAACAATTGAAAGATTGCACACTGACTAGATATTTGATGATATTTAGGAATTATTGTCAATTTTTTAGAAGTGATAATTGTGTTTCTTTAAAAAATATATATGAAATGGAGAAAAATGAAAAAGTACTATGGTTATGATGGTAAATGTGAATTGTATTTCTTTATTTTTGAACATTTTCCCTAAGAAACATGTGCTCTTAACTTGTTTTTCAGGTTTCTGCATGATCTTAACTTTTCCAAAGATGAGATCCATGGTTTCACAGCATAATGAAGATCTCCTGCTGTCCTTTATTGAACTAGTTTATCTACCTTTGTGACTGCTTAGGATTTTTAAGAGAACATTTTTGTATGTACTTAAGAAGTTAGCTAGAATTCAGCCTTCAGTTTCTTAAGTGAATTCAAATGTCTCTTCAGTACAAGTAACTTCTTGGCTTTATTTTGTACCATAACTTATTTTACTACTGATAACTTGATCTGGAAAGTCAATCATGGCAACAAATACATATAGGATTCTTTATGAATTACAAGTTTCCCTACCATTGAAATTGTATCACTGTTCTACATGAGCACTTGTGTTTTATGACATAAAGTAAATGATCACTTTGATCACGTTTCTATGCTGTAAAATGTTTTATTAGCAATACAGATTAAATTTTACATTGCACTGTTAACTCAGGAAGTGATCGTTTATTTCCTTGTTATTAATATTAAAATGTGGAATGCTGTAATTTATTAAGTGATCCAAACAATTCTATGTCTGTATATGGCATTGATGCAGAATAGAATAAAATTATAGTTAAATACTTTTTAATCCTTGTGGTAGAAATGTGGTCGAATGCAATAATCTTAGGCCAGTATCTTAAAAGGAATTTTTAAAAGCACCAATAAAAGAGTACAGACACTTCACATATGCGGGATTAGCTTAGAGAGTTTAAGAGAACTTTGACAGCTATTTTTCATTCTTAGCCAAAGCCAAAGGCATCAGAAAGAGACTGAAAGTGTAGCATTTAGTCCGTGGCCTAAAGTAATCATTTGATGCTATGGAATGGGTTAAATTTTAATTCTTTCTGAATCCATCCAACCCAGCTGGCAAGGAGGAGCATCCTGTCCTAACTCTTCCTGGCTGTCTGCCTTCCCTGCAGCTGGCAAATCAGCAGGGAGCTCTCTGAGGTTGTGGCATGTGGGCAGCTTGTTTCCTCTCCCTGCCACTGTGGGCAACCTTCAGATCCTGTCACGGGCTATGATTCAGCAGAGTATCAAGGGAAGTCATTGCGAGCTTTTCACAAGGAAACTGTTGAATGCATAAGCTATTGCATAAGCTAACTTGGATTTTTTCAGTCCTTAATGTAGTAGTAATGTTTTCATAGAAATGGGAGTGGGAGGGGTCTACAGTTACTCTGTAAACAATTTTGTAAATAGCTAAATCTTCATTAAATGGATGATGTACTCAAGAGGAACACAATATTAACATTTCACAAATTACAAACACCCAGCCTGTGCAAAGCTCCCTCTGTGCAAACGGCTGGTTACACTCACTTTCCTCTGCCTCCCACT
Organism: Graphiurus murinus; assembly: GCA_004027655.1. Lineage (NCBI taxonomy): Eukaryota > Metazoa > Chordata > Mammalia > Rodentia > Gliridae > Graphiurus > Graphiurus murinus. Next base: position 7,307 of record PVLC010030885.1, read on the forward strand.
TCTGTAGCTAGTTCTACCCTGTCCTGGGGTGCAGAGCTCCCTAATGGCTAACAAGAGGTTTCTCTGGCATCATGCCTTCTTACCACCTCCTTTTTCCCCCTAGGGGAAATCATGGAGCATCTTGTGTGGCTGAAGAGAGTCATTAGTAATAAATCAATAACTCTACCTTAGCCAACATCTTTCTCATTTTTTCTCTTCTTCAATCTTTTTCTAGTTACTTTGAGCAAACAGAATCTCCTTTCTGTTATTCTCTATATATGTCTCTTCAATTCCCCTTTTATTGTACTTCAAAGCCAAAGAAAACCCATAAACATCTTCTGAGTAATCTTCACTCATGATTTTATCAATTTACAAGTTAATAATTCTCAAGCTGGAGTCTCTAATTTGAGAGCTTGTTTGGAGGTTCTAGCAGGGGAGCGCAGCTACTCATATACCCTTGACCGAAGACTGGTCCTCCTCTATTCGGGGAAGGTCATCCTCTTTGACTGAGCTCGCAGCTTCGGGAGGGACGCACATGGAGCGGTGAGGGAGGAAAGGGACACCTGCCTAGCCAGCCAGATCAGCCGAATCAACCCTGGCGATCAATGGGGTGACAGATGTCGCAGCCAGATCACCCTCACATCCAGGAGTCTCTAATTTGAGAATCAGCTGAGCTTCAGTTTTTAATATCCAGTTATCTCCCGGAAACCATCTGGATGTTCCACAGCCCCTCATACTCAGTTTGTCCTAAAATGAGACCATGGTCATTACCTCCCAAGCCTGCACCTCCTCTTAAATTCTGTCAGAATTGAGCCGGGCGTGGTGGTGCACGCTTGTAATCCCAGCATTCGGGAGGCTGAGACCGGAGGATCCGGGTTCATGGCCAGCCTCAGCTACCTAGTGAGGCACTCCACAACTTAGTGAGACTTAGTTTCAAAATAAAGAATACAAAATAGGGCTGGGGGTGTAGCTCAGAGGTAGAATGCCCCTGAGTTCAATCCCCCGTACCGCAAAAAAAAAAAAAAAAAAAGAAAAAGAAAAGAAAAAAAAATTCTGTCAGAATTAGAGTATTGTCTTTCACCTATTCAGCTCTCCTTCAACATCCATGTCTCCCCTCTAGTCTGACTCCTTTTCATACCAGCTAGCCCTGCCCTGTCATTCCTCAACTGGATTAGCACAGTAGACTGATAATTGGGTTTCTGGTTACAGTTTTGATCTCACTGAAGTCCATTCTCCATTCCAGTGTGTTCTAGAATGACCTAGAGATAAATAGGGCCTCAGTCTTCCAGAGTACAGCCATGTACTGTGGGGTGCAGATGGGAGTATACATTATAACTATATTTCTTAAGCAAACTACACATATTTGTAAGAAGTACAGAGAATTCTGCTTTGCTTGAGAATTCCCTTGCTTTCTTTAAAAAATATGTTTGCATACTAATTTTCTCTTGCTGCTGGAACAAATTACCACAAACATGGCTAGAAACAACACCCACACACTCTCTTCACAGTTGTGTGGCTCAGAAGTCTGAGTACAGTGTGGCTCAACTGGGTCCTCTGCAGTAGACCCCACAAGGCTGAAATCAAGTTGTCACTGGGCTGGGCTCTTATTTAGAGGCTCAAGGAAAATTGTTAAAGCTTCATTTAGTTATTGGTAGAATTCAATTCCTTGCTGTTGTAGGACTGAGTTCTCTATTTCCTTGCTGGCTGTCAGCTGGGAGCGTGGCTTTGCTTCTAGAAGCTGCCCAGATTCCTTCTCAGACTTTCTGTGTGGCCCCTTCCACCATTGGTGGGTGAAGTCACTCTCATGCCTAGAAGTGTTTGTTTGTTTGCTACAGCCAGTGTTCACTGTTTTTAAAGGCTCATGGTTAGATTGGACCCAGCCAGGTATACAAGGTAATCTCCCTATTTTAAGTTTGTAATTTAAATTACAGCTACAACGTCCCTTTTGCTGTAGAACATAACATTCAAAGGTCGAGTGCATTAAGGTATTGCAGTCACTGCGGGGTAGTCAATTTGTCCAAAGTCAGATGTTTATATTTTGTCTCGATGTGTTGATGAGCCCTCAATTTTTACCTTAATATAATAGAACAAAGGCTTGGCTACAGTCTCCTCTATGGACTATCTTCTCACCACATACACTTGTCCTGACCATCTTGGGGCTGAGTCTGTTGATGGCTGCAGATGAACCGGACTCTGTATGGTCTATACTATTTAGAGTTATAAATGTGAAACTTCAACCAGTCTCAGTGTCTTGGTATCTTTCAGCTTGAGTTTTATGATGAAGTCATCTTCACCCAAGATTGCCAGTTCAGCAAACCTCAAAATAGCCAGAGGGATCTATCTAAAATTCAGAAACACATTTACTTTCCTGGCTGAAATTCCCTTCTGATGCCCCTCTCCTGCTCATGGAATGGAGATTCTTGTATTGGGTGCAGCATTATTTATAAAGCCAAAAGTTGGAAACTACCCAAATGTCCATCCATTGGATGTACGGAAAAACGATAGTATATCCTTACAGTGGATTATTATTTGGCTTCATAAAGGAATGAAGTACAAATACATACTACAATGTGATGAACCTGGAAAACATGCTGAATGAAAGAAGCTAGTCACAAAATACCACAATATGATTTGTTCATATGAAATGTCTAGAAAAGGAAATCCATAAAGTAATTTATGGTTGCTTATGGAGTATAAGAATAGGGGATGACAGTACTATGGTAGCAGAAGGGTATGAGATTTTTTTCTTTTGAAATGATGAAAATATTTTTAAATTGACTTATGATTGCACATACCTGTAAATATAACAAAATCCATTGTACTTTATACTTTAAGGGAGTAAATTGTATGGCATATTGAGCTGGGCATGGTGACATATGCTTGTAATCCCAGTACTTGGGAGCTGAGGCAGGAAGATCCAGGTTCACAGCCAGCCTCAGGTACTTAGTGAGGCATTCCATAACTTAGTGAGACCCTGTTTCAAAATAAAGAATAAAAGTAGGACTGGGGGTGTAGCTTGGAGGTAGAATGCCCTGAGTTCAATCCCCAGTACCGCAAAAAGAAAAAAAAATTTGTGTGGCATATGAACTATATCTCAAAAATATAAGTGTTTTTAAATACTAAGATTAGACTAGAAAAAAAACACAAAATAAAACACATTATGTAAAATTTCTTTGAAAGAATGTAAATCTTTTTTAAAAAAAGGACCCAACAGGCTGTGGTAAATATTGAAGAGAGGTCAAGAATATCCAACATATAAATAGTAAATAGTAGCCCTTGAGGATGAAAGTTCAAGTAAGGGAAAAATAATAAATACTAAAAAATAAACCAAGAAAAATCTTACTGAAATTTTTAAAAAAAGAAAAAAATGTTGGAAAAGTACACCTGAGAATATTCACTTAAAAAGACCAATGCCAACACAAATTTTAGTAAAATTACTGCAATTTAAATAAGCAAAATATCCTTTGGTCATCAAGACAGAAACAAACAATATATATGTGTGTGTGTATATGTGTGTGTGTGGGGGGTGTGGGTGTGAAATCATAAGTCAATTTAAAAATATTTTCATCATTTCAAAAGAAAAAAATCTCATACCCTTCTGCTACCATAGTACTGTCATCCCCTACTCCTATACCCCATAAGCAATATACATATATATATGTATATATATATTCCCCACTTAAAACCTTTGTGATGAAGGGGATTAAAATGTGTCTGCCAAGTCATACTACCTAATGCCTTTGAGAAGAATCTTCACTAAAATTCTGAGAGAGCCGGTTGTACATTGTGATCAAAGACACACAGTACTACCATTGCAAGATTTTTCCAAGGAGAAAATTGGGTAGCTTTTTTTTGGGGGGGGGGGGATCACAGACTGATAACTACCCCAAAATAATTGTGTATGAAGTAGCAGGAGAGTAACTGGCAAAGTGCATCCTGGAAAGTGTGGCTTTCATAAGTAAATATAAAGGGGGAATAAGAACAAGAGAGTCCTATTAGCAGTGCATATTAGGGCTTCCAATGTTCATGCTTTCAGGTTTTTTCATAGTATCAGAGAACCAGGCTTGAGAGAAAATCCTACCTCTGATAAACTAAACTATCAGTCCTAAACTAAAACTCAAGTAAGCACTGGAAATTGAGTTAGGTGTTGTGTACATGAGCCCTGTAGATGCTAATCTGAGAAGGAATTAAATCAGCAATCAAAATAAGACCAAAGACAATTCATATATTATGAATATAAGAGCCAGATCTGGGCTTGTTGCTCCTCATTCAAAACTAAGTAAACTTTAAAGATCCAATGTAGGATTTATCCTAGAGTATATGAGTATAGACCTCCTCCTTGACCTGCCAATTCTTTGGTAGGCTCTCCTAAATTACTTAATTTATCACCTTAATAAGCACCTCATTACAAATCAATACTCAGCCCAATAACTGTATTGCTCTTCTCTAAACATGTTTCTTTTTTACTTCTTTGCAATAATTAGAAGGGTCAATACAAGTCACCTGCCAAGAGTAGAATGTTTCAACACCACACAATGTATTATCACATCTCTGCTTTCTAGTGTGATTGTTGATTTCAACTTATGAGCAATATATCTTAACAAGATACAGCTTTAACACCCATACAATACAGGAATGAACCCTCCAGAAGATTCTGCTTCTCTCAGGACCCCAGCTTTCAAATTCTGATTATGTCAGATGAGAAGTATCTGTTTTATCTTCCTAATGGTTTAATCATACAAAGAAATATTGTCACTCGGAGAGCTTGGCAGGAAGGAAAAAAAGGCTTCAAATGAACAGAGACACGTACTTTAAAGACAGTTGTGCTTGTAAGTACCTACTCTAAAATTAAATACTCTGCTTTTAAAATGGCAGATTACATTTTGTTGCCTTTTTTTTTTAATATAATCAATGTTTTAGAAAACTACATTTACTCACCAGTACTTGGGAGACTGAGACAAAAGGATTTCATGTTTGAGACCAGTCTCGGAACTTAGTGAGACTCAGCAACCTAGAGAGACCTTTTTTACAAAATACAAAATAAAAAGGGCTGGTGGTGTAGCTCAGAAGTAGAATGCCCCTGGATTCAATCCCCAGTACCACAAAAAGAAAGAAAACAGCATTTACTCATCTGGTGGTTCAGAGTTGTCTTGCTCTAAGAGATGAATCAATTACAAGCTGGTTCTTGAATTTTTTTACTTAAGATACCTTCTCATATATTTTCTGCATGACATTTTTAGAAAAGGAAGATAGGTACCTTTGATATAAGAATTTGCCAGATATTTTTATATGCAGTTTAAATCTATAAGAAATTGGTAATTTGTTCTTAAATTATCAATTTAAAGAGAGGAGAAGAGTGAAACTGGAGAGAGAGAATGCTGCATTGTGAGACCATGATGGAGAGTTTGGGGTTTTCTTTAAGTATAATGGAAAACAATTTTAAATCAACTTTATTGAAAGACAGTTTACATATAACGAAATGCATCTATTTTAACTGCACATTTTGATGAGTGACAAATGTATGTACCCAGGTAACCACCACCACATCCAGATATAGAATATTTCCATCACCTAAAAGTTTACTGTGGTCTATTCCAATTCATTTCTTCCCTATTTGGCCCCAGACAACTCTGGCTCTACTTCAAAGTCATTCTAGATTGGATTTTTTTGTAACCATAGTTTTATATAAATGGGATTACCCAATATGTACACATTTATGTCTGGCTATTTGTGTTCTGCATCCTGCATTAAAGATCCACCCAAATTGTTACAGGTTTCAGTAGTTAATTCCTTGTTGCTTAGTAGTGTTTTTAATAATCATGATTTATGTATCCGTTCAACTGCTGAAGGAGAAAAGGGGCTCAAGATGGCAGGACTGACACAAAGCCTGGGGCCTGGGACTTTAAGAAAATCCAGGGGAGCCGGGCGTGGTGACGCACGCTTATAATCCCAGCATTTGGGAGGCTGAGACTGGAGGATCCGGGTTCGCGGCCAGCCTCAGCTACCTAGTGAGGCCCTCTGCAACTTAGTGAGACTCTGTTTCAAAATAAAGAATAAAAAATAGGGCTGGGGGTGTAGCTCAAAGGTAGAATGCCCCTGAGTTCAATCCCCAGTACCGCAAAAAAAAGAAAATCCAGGAAGGGATTCTTCCTTCACCTGAGATAAGTGAGCTAAGCGGGAACAAGTAACACTTTCCTATCATCTATAACAGATTTAACAGTCTGAGATCCATGCGAAAATGCGTTTGGATAGACTGAGCAGCCAGCAGGATCTGGGTGGGTTGGAGGGCTTGGTGCCATAGCCCAGGGCTATTACAGAATTTTTTTCCCAACCATCTTCTGGGTCACTGAGCTCTGCGTTCACAACCTAGTGTGCTGTGGGGACAACATCAGGACCAGTGGTGCACGCACACAAACACGACACAGCCTCCCCGCAAGGCTGTGGGAGCCTCCACACTGCACAGGCACAGGAAAGGCTTGCACCTGGAGCAGTGTGGGGAAGGGGGATAACATCTCACAATAAGCGGCTCCACTGCCGGAGCGAGCCCACCTCTCATTGTGACTGCAGAAGGAGCTTCACCCTGCACGGTAGCTGCGGGGTCCCAGACAGTCCAGCTGGCAAAAGCAGCACACGTCCAGCGACCTAGTAAGGGCTACACGCTCCCTGGCCCGCTCAGTTGGTTTTGCAGAAGCAGGGGGGCTGACACCCCCAGAGGGTCTTTCCCCCTCCCGCAACCAGGTACCTGCTGCTCGGGCCAGCCAAGTTCCTGGGAGCAGTGTGATCCCCACCTCTTCCCACCCATCAGGTCCTAGCAGAAGCAGGGCTGAAAGGAGCATTGAAGAGCTCCCCTGCCTCCGGGAGTGTTCTTCTCTGGCCACCCCCAACCCCCGTCCCCCACACCACCATCACCAGTGTTTATCCTCCTTGAGTCCTACCGAGAACAGCTCTACCCACCCCAATTGAGCAGAGAACAACCCATATTATCCAGATCTCGAACTGCTGTAGGTAGCCAATGCTAACAAATATCATCCCTGGCACAGCCTAGCCACATCCAGCAAGTCAGAGCCAAAGGAAGGTCTGGCTTAGGACAGAGACCCCCTCCCCCAGAGGTAGCATGGTGAGAAGCAGCAGCAGGACCCCAGACCCAGGGCCACCTTCCACCAGGAGCTGCTAGCAGGCTCTCCTTGCAAAATGGTATATCTGATATAGACCCAGAGGCAACAGGAGCCCAAGAGACTGAGAACCACTGCACCAACAAGACCCACCTCACACAGACCTTGTTGCACCAGCAGTGTCTCCAGTTTCTTGCTCTCTAGCGCACACCTCCTGAACACAACAAAGGGGAAGTGAAACCCAACATAAGCACAAACCTCAAGGTGCCCTTACGTCATGCAATCAGGATCACTGGGACTACTGACAGAGAGAGGATCTTCTCCCTCCCCAACCCAATATAGCATCAAAACTACCTGGAGCAAGGAAGAATTCACAAACCTCAAACTGAACCAGAGAGGTGTAGAGAGAAGACTCAAATAAATTCAAATTGACCCGCCAGATCCTGCTCCCTAAAGGACAAAGGAAACAGACTCTATCAAGGAGGGACAACAGTAACTCATAACCATTTAGAACAGGAGTCCTTTTTTGAAACTTCACTAACAACAAAATCAAGTCTTTTAAGTAGATAACAAAAAAAGATTCATCTTCCCTAAAATTTGTATTAATTTTAAAAATCTTTTCAATTTTTTAAAATTATATTTAAAATTTTTTCTATTTTTTGTTTATTTTTACTTATTTTCTTTTCCTTTCTAATAAATACTTACTTTTATTTATCTTTCTTTTCCTCCCTTTTCTTAAACTATTATCATTATCTAACATTGTTTTAATCTATTTAGTTTGGTTTTGAGTTTAAGGGTTTTTTGTTGTTGTTCTTTATTTTTGTCCTGTTTTGTGCTACTAGTCTTGTTCAAGGTTTCTTCTCTTTCTAAATTGGGCTATCTCTCAATGTAGATGGGTCTGTGTATAGGTTACTCTGCAGCCTGGTTCTGAGTCTTGACTTTTTCTTACACATTTGTTCTATTTCACTCTCCTCAAGCATTCTGCTCTTTGTAGATGACACCACAGAAATTGGTCTCTCCCCTTCTGATTGTTCTCTGTTTTGGACTGCCCCTGTTACAATCTCTTCTTCCTAACCCTCAGTCTACAAAAATAATAGTGTCCACCTGGACATAAACTTCCTAACCTGAAGAGAAAACTCTGAACTCCAAAGATAAGACATCAAGAAAAAAATACTCTGCTGCTAGTTCTTCTTAATACAGAACAGGCCAAAGGATAACCCACCAGATTTCATCCATACATTCCCAGTATACTGGGAGAAGAGGCACATCTCCCTACAAATTGGAAGGAAGTCTGAAAAGTGTGTGCTTTAGACTCCCAGTATCAACAAAACAGCCAAATTGAAGATGGACCACCCTCCTGAATAGTCAATGAATCCTGTTCAGCTCACATAACAGCCTAGAGGAGGTAACCAGGCAAAGTAGACACTGAAATATCCCAGTCACACCAGACAATATAACCAATTAAGGAAACAGTGAGGGCTGACCTTAAAGACTCAATTATAAGAAGTAGACGATTAGAAACTAATTCATACTTTACTGCAAGTCCCTAAGACCCCTAAAAATATGGAGAAAAAGTCCACCAGAACTATAACTAATCTCACAACCTTATACCAACAGAACCAACTGAAATAGACATGCAGAATATGCCAGAGGATTCAAAATTTTGATATTCAGTATGATCAATGATATCAAAAGGAAGTCAGAGAAGGCATTCAGGATATTAAGAACTATGCCCATAAAGAAGTAACAGAAAATCTGAATGAACTGAAAGAGTCAGTAAACAATGTCATCGAAGATATCACCAATAGAATAAAACTCAAAACTGAAACTATAGTCATGAATTTAGTAAAAACAACACAACAGCAGAATCAGAGCATTGAAGAACTTTGGAATAATTTTAAGAGACCAAACCCAGAGCCAGACATGGTGGCACATGCTTGTAATCCCAGCATTTGGGAAGCTGAGACTGGAGGATCCGGGTTCGTGGCCAGCCTCAGCTGCTTAGTGAGGCCCTCTGCAACTTAGTGAGACCCTGTTTCAAAATAAAGAATTAAAAAATAGGGCTGGGGCTGTAGCTTGGAGGTAGAATGCCCCCAGGTTCCATCCCCAGTACTGCAAAAAAAAAAAACCAAAGAGCCCAAACCCAAAAGTAATTGACATTGAATAATGCATAGAAGCCCAGACAAAGGGAACTAAAAATCTCCTCAGAGAAATAGTATCAGAAAATTTTCCAAACTTGGATCAAGACGAGAACATCCCAAGTACAAGAATCATTCAGAACCCAAATCAGACAAGACCCCAAAGACCAAAGAAGAGCATTCCCACGCCACATTATAACCAATATGTGCAACACTGAGACTAAGAAGAGAATCCTGAGTCAAGAGCAAAAAACCAGGTGACATTCAGAGGTAAAAATGTTCTGAACCCAAGTACTGAAAGCCAGGAGGGTGTGGAGGGATGCACTTCAAGGTCTTAGAGAAAACAACTTCCAACCAAGACTACTATATCTAGCAAAGCTATCCTTCCAAATTGATGAAGAAATAAAAAATTTCCAAGATAAGCAGAAGTTAAAAGAATTCATGATGACCAACCCTGCACTTGGGTAAACAAAGACATTAACCACAAAGAGAAATGAAAAAGCATCGAAATCAAAGAAGGAACAAAAACCACCAGATTAATAACTAAGCTAAGAATAACTACTATTACTTCAAATTTTTAAAAAATTTCAGTCAAAATGACAGGAAACAGAAATCATCTCTCCAGAATAACACTGAACATCAATCATCTCATCTCCCCAGTTGAAAGACATCAACTAGCAAACTGGATTAAAACTCATAATTCTACTATGTGCTGCTTACAAGAAATGCAATATAGGGAGAGAGATTTATAAACTGAACATGAAAGTATGGGAAAAATTATTAGAATTTTATTAGGATTGTATTAAAATTTATTAGAAATTATTTTGAAAACTCCAATAAAATAGAAAACTCAGAGGAAATTGACAAATTCTTAGACACCTGCAACTTACATAAACTGGATCCAAGAGGACAGAGAAAACCTAAACAAATCAAAAGGAAGCAATGGAATTGAAACAGCAATAAGATGTCTCCCATCAAAGAAGATATTCAGACAGATTCCCAGCTGAATTCTAGAAGACCTTCATAGAAAAACTAACTCCAATTCTCCTCAAATTATTCTATAAAATAGAAAATGAAGAAAAACTACCAAATTCATTCTAATGAAGACAGCATCACCTTAATCCCCAAATCAAATAAAAAGTACCATGAGAAAATAAAATTACAGACCAATGTCATTGATTAATATAGATGCAAACATTCTAAACAAATATTAGCAATTTGCATTCAAAACTACATCAAGAAAATAGCTCATCATGACCAAGTAGGTGTCATCCCAGGGATGCAAGGCTGATTCAACATTTACAAACCGATAAATGTAATTCACCACACTAATATAGCTAAGGACAAGAATCACATGATTATCTCAATAAATACAGAGAAAACATTTGACAAAATCCAACACCCTTTCATAACAAAAATGCTGAAGAAATCAGGAATAGAAGGAACCTACCTCAACATCAGAAAAGCTATATACAACAAACCCAAAACCAGCATCATTATGAATGGGAAAAATGACAGGTATGTGACAGAGATACCCACTGTCACCACTCCTATTCAACACAGTACTCAAAACTCTAGCCTCAGCCGGGCGTGGTGGCGCACGCTTGTAATCCCAGCATTCGGGAGGCTGAGACTGGAGGATCCGGGTTCTCGGCCAGCCTGAGCTACCTAGTGAGGCACTCCGCAACTTAGTGAGACTCGGTTTCAAAATCAAGAATAAAAAATAGGACTTGGGGGTATAGCTTGGAGATAGAACGCCCCTGAGTTCAATCCCTAGTACCGAAACAAAGGTGAAGGGCTGGAGTAAGGTAATTCATGCCAATGGAACTCAAAGAAAAGCAGGAGTAGCAACTTTGATATCGGATAAACTAGATTTCAAGCCTAAGCTCATCAAAAGAGACAAAGAAGGTCACTTTTTACTAGTAAAAGGAACAATACAGCAAGAGGAAATAACAATTATCAACATCTATGCCCCAAACATAGGTGCAGCTACTTTCATGAAACAAACTCTACATGATATAAAATCACTCATAGATCCCAATACACTAATACTGGGAGACTTCAACACCCCTCTCACATCACTAGACCGATCTTCAAAAAAAAAAGGTCAGTAAAGATGCTTCAGACCTAAATAATACCATAAACCAAATGGACCTGTTAGACACATCCAGAATATTTGACCCAACTACAGCTGAATTCACATTTTTCTCAGCAGCCCACGGAACCTTCTCCAAAATAAACCACATTCTGGGCCACAAAGAGAGCACTGGCAAATTCAAAAAATGTAACATAATTCCCTGCATCTTTTCAGACCACAATGGAGTGAAACTAGAAATCAACTCTAAGAAGACCCGAAGTAACCATGTAAACACATGGAGACTGAACACCACATTGCTGAACGAGGAATGGGTCATAGAAGAAGTAGGGGGAAAATTAAAAAATTCCTAGAAACCAATGAAAACAGAGACACAACATATCAAAACCTCTGGGACACCTTAAAGGCAGTACTAAGAGGAAAACTTATAGCACTGAGTGCCCACATAAGACGAACGGAAACTCACCAAATAAATAACCTAATGACACAGCTCAAAGCCCTTGAAAAACAAGAACAGTCCAACCCCAAAGCCAGTAGAAGACAGGAA
>PVLC010030886.1:0-19171 GCA_004027655.1 Graphiurus murinus
GTACTGGGGATTGAACTCAGGGGCATTCTACCTCCGAGCTATTCCCCCAGCCCTATTTTTTATTCTTTATTTTGAAACTGAGTCTCACTAAGTTGCGGAGTGCCTCACTAGGTAGCTGAGGCTGGCCTCGAACCCGGATCCTCCAGTTTCAGCCTCCCGAATGCTGGGATTACAAGCATGCGCCACCACGCCCGGCTCTCCTCCCATTTTATTTAAAGTAAGAGATTAATTTTAATTTTTAAATCCAAATTAAACCAAAAATAGAGTTTAAATAATCATTAGTGTGTATTTATAATATTTTTACTGTTATTGCATTATCTACATTACCATAAGATTCCTATAATGGAGCTGGGCACATGCCTGTAAACCTAGTTCTTGGGAGGCTGAGACAGGAGGATTGAAGTTTCACAGCCAGCCTCAACAACTTAGTGAGGCCCTCTGTAACTTAGTGAGCCCTATTTCAAAATAAAAATAAAAATAGAGCTGGGGGTGTATCTCAGAGGTAGAATGCTACTGTGCTCAATCCCTAGTAAGACACACGCGCGCGCACGCACACGCACACACACACTCCTATAATGGACATTTTCCCTTTAAAATGAGGCAGAGGTTTTTTTTTTTTTTTTTTTGCAGTACTGGGGATTGAACCCAGGGGCATGCTACCTCGGAGCTACACCCCTAGTCCTATTTTTTATTCTTTATTTTTGAAACAGGATCTCACTAAATTGTGGAAGGCCTCACTAAGTAGCTGAGGCTGGCCAGGAATCCGGATCCTTCTGTCTCAGCCTCCCAAGTACTGGGATTACAAGCATGTGCCACCATGCCCAGCTGAGGCAGAGGTTTTTAATCAAGTTTTGTTTATTTTATATTGAGCTTCCTTTTAAATTGATCGGTAATTGCAAATAAGAATCATACAATAAAAGTTTAAAACACCATTAAAGATATTTTTATTGGTGAATTGTAATCACACATTTTAACTGAATCATTTTAAAGGAGTCTACTACTTTCTTTTTCTGAAAGTGATTAAACAGTAAATTCTCATTAATTTCAACATTTTTCATTTATAGTTTTCTACTACATTCAGATAGGGATTAAGGTTGGCAAATAATTCATAAAATGCTTTTTTTTAAATTCCAGGGGTAAGCACTGGGGATGGAACCCAGGGGCATTCTACCTCTGACATACATCCCCAGCCCTTTCTGTTTTTTTATTTTGAAACAAGGTCTTGCTAAGTTGCTGAGGATATCGCTAAATTGCTGAGGCTGGCCTTGAACCTATGATCCTCTTGTCTTAGCCTCCTAAGTACTGGGATTTCAGGTGTACACCACCATGCCCAGCTTCAAAATGTTCCTTAGTTGGTCAAAAAATAAAAATGCAGAAAACTGGACAAGAAAGATACGCAGATACGCAAATTACAACCAACATCCTCAACAGTTTTTTTTTTTTTTTTTTTTTTTTCCCCCAGTACTGGGGATTGGACTCAGGGGGGTCAGGGGCATTCTGTGTCCAAGCTACACCCCCAGTCCTATTTTTATTCTTTATTTTGAAACAGGGTCTCACTAAGTTGCAGAGAGACTCACTAAGTAGCTGAGGCTGGCCACGGACCCAGATCCTTGGGTCTCAGCCTCCCAAGTACTGGAATTACAAGCATGTGCCACCAGCTCTAAACATAATTTTAAAAATAAGTATTTCTGAGTGCTTTGAAATACCAATTGCCTGGCTCATGTTTGATATTTATCACACAAAGAACCACAGTGTTCAGACTACCTAACTACAGGGGTCAGCAAACTTCACCAGATGGTAAACATTTTTAGGCTTTGTTGGCCTCTCTCATAGCCACTTAACTCTGCTACTGTAACACAAAAACAGTCACAGGCGGTATTTAAAAACAGGCCTGGCTATCTTCCAATAAAATTTTATTTGTGTAAATAAATATGAATATCATATAATTTTCATATGTGATAAAATATTATTTTCTTTAAATTGTTTTAATAATTTAAATGTGCAAAAACCATTTTTAGCCTATGGCTGAAAGCAAACAGGCAGTAGGCTGGATCTGGCCCAGAGGCCAGTTTGCCAACTCTGATATATGTGAATGATTATTACACATTTCTTTTTATTATGACCAACAAAAAGGAAATACATTTTTAAAATCAGAGAAAGAAAACATAAAATATTATGAAATAATACTTAGTTGTACTATATGTAACATACTGTCATTTTCTCTTTTATCATTAATTACTAATAGATAAATTTTTGAAAAACACTGCCTATGTGTTGAAGTGTTGAATCTATGGCCTCTTCAAGTAGCTGCAAGGTCTCTGGTCTTATTTCCAGGTTTTTGATCCATCTTGAATTGATTCTTGTACAGAGTAACAAAGTGGGGTTTATTTCCATTTTTCTGCATATGGTTAGCCAGTTTTGTATACATCATTTGTTGAAGAGACTATCTTTTCTCCAGTGTATTTTTTGGCCCCTTTGTAAAAAATCAATAGGTTATAAGTGTGCAGATTTGTTTCTGAGTCTTCTATTCTGCTCCATTGGTCTATGTGTCTGTTTTTTGTATCATTACCATGCTGTTTTTATTACTATGGCTTTGTAGTATGGTTTGAAGTCAGGTATTGTGATATCTCCTGCATGGTTCTTGTTGCTAAGAACTACTTTGGCTATTCTGGGTTTTTTGTTGTTCCAAATGAATTTAAGCACTGATTTTTCTATGTCTTTAAGGAATGACCTTGGTAATTTAATGGGTATCACATTGAATCTACAGATCACTTTTGGGAGAATGGCCACTTTGATATTTATTCTGCCTATCCAAGATAACGAAAGATCTTTGTATCTACACACTTCAACACAGTCACAGGTAAAAACTTTCTCAACAAGACCCCAAAAGCACAAACAACTCAAAGGAAGATCAATACGTAGGATTGCATTCAACTGAAGAGCTTCTGTACAGCAAAGGAAACCATCAAGAACCTCCACAGAGAGCTGAAAAAATGGGAGAAAATTTTTGCCAACTACTTCTTTGATAGAGGATTAATATCTAGAATATACAGAGAACTCAGGAAACTCACTGCTAAGAAAACAAATAACCCAATCAAAAAACAGGCAAGTGAACTAAATAGACACCTCACAAAAGAAATATAAATGGCCAATAAATGTATGAAAAATGTTCAGCATCATTAGCAATCAGAGAGATGCAAATCAAAACTACCCTGAGATTTCACCTAACACCAATTAGAATGGCAATCATTAAAAACACAAACAACAACTGCTGGCAAGGGTGTGGAGAAGTGGGAACTCTTTTGCATTGTTGGTGGGATTGCAAATTAGTGCAACCACTTTGGAAAATAGTACTGAGGATCCTCAAGCAAACGAGAATGAACCTACCATATGATCTAACAATACCACTTCTGGGTATCTACCCAAAAGAATAGAAACAAAACTGTCAGACAAGCATGTGTATCTATGTTTATAGCTGCACAATTCATAATTGCCAAGCTATGGAACCAACCAAGATGTCCACCAACAGATGAATGGATTACAAAGCTATGGAATATGTACACAATGGAGTTTTATTCAGCCATAAAGAAGAACAAAATTATGTCATTTGCAGAGAAATGGATGGAACTGGAAAACATTATGCTAAGTGAGATTAGTCAGTTACAAAAAGTAAAAAAATCATAAGCTCTCCCTAATATTGGGAAGCTAGGGGTAAAGTAGGTCATAGGAGAGACTCTGGACAAAGGAGGAGAAATCTTAGATGAGCAAAAAAGGCAACCTAACTGAAGGTGATGGGAGGTGGGGAAAAGGAAACACCCTAATGCACAGGATGTACATTTACAAACATATCAAAGTTAGTCACTAAGCTGAACATGAGAAGGAGGGAGGGGGAATGAGGTGGGAATTGGGGAAGGGTTAAATGAGTGCTGTGTGCATATATACCTCTGCCAGCTTTTACTTCATTTAGATGTATGATTACAATGCACCAATAAAAATAAATATAAAAAGAAGAAAATTATCTGATTTTTAGGGAAATGGATGGAACTAGAGAATATCTTGCTAAGTGAGATCAGACTCAGAAAGTCAAGGGTCAAAGTTTTTTTTCTCATATGTGGAAGCTAGAGATAAAATAGGAAACAAGAGGGAGTTTAGACAAATAAGGAGAGAGACCAGACTAGTGGAAGGGACCTAGGGGATAGAGATAGGAAGGGAGAAAAAGAAGAATTGATGAAGGCAACAGTTCAATAATACAGTGTCATATATGAAGGTATCACTATCAATCTCACTAGTATGTATGGGAAGGGGTGGGATCTGAAGGGAAACACACCAAGACCTATGTGCATGTTTGTGTCCATTTGAATCTCACTGTGATGTATAATACAATACACCAAATAAAAGTATTTTAAAATAAATGTGTCACACATGAAAATAAATAAGTTAATTGTACAACATTTTCCAAAGTAAAAAAAAAAAAAGAAAGAAAACACTGACCTAATTCTCACTTTTCTGGAGAAAATTGGCATCTAAAGAATACAATTACTTTTACACACACACACACACACACACACACACACACACACACACACCAACAGTCACATCTGAAACTTGCTTTTCAGAGCACATTCTGCCCTGGCAAGATATCTCTCACCACACCAAAAAGCCTCATCAAGTTCACCAAGTCTAATTCAATTGTTCAAGTATTTCTGCTATATGTATTTGTTCTTCCAGTCTCAAACTAATGTTACCTGTTGAAACAGATAATCACCTGTAGGAAAAAATAATTCTGAAAAGCTTTCTGCTCATTACTCTCCAATACTGGGTAAAAAATTTAAAAGAGAGAGAGGATGTATACACCTCTGAGGTACATACCTATGAGCATTAAGACTATACTGCTTACCACAACTGACAGGTATTTGAAGAGTGCTTACAAAATAAAGAATGAAATGCAAGGCAATAACTTTCAAGGATCAAAGTACTGATGTCTACTATACAATCTGTAAATATTTAAAAATGAACACATTTTCTTTTTTGCCGTAGTTATAGCTAACGTAACTTGTGTTATTGGTGAAAATTCTTTTTATCTAAATAATAAACAGAATCATATTATTTCATGAAAATCTGAAGCTTCATACCCATCAATATAATCATTCTCAGGATTGCAACTCCATGCTGAAATATGGTTACATTCCTGCCTCTTATCAAGTATATGATACTCAAAGAAATTTTTTAAAATGTGACATGAAAATGGAATTATGATGAAAAGGTGCTCTTTGCAACACAAGATATATAGATCATCAAACTTGGTGATAGTCACCATTTCACAAAATATGTGATACTGAGAGATTAGAAGACAAAAGTTTTACATTGCTTCAAAAGTTATGATTCAGCAACAAATCAGAAGGCAAAATAACATTTTCTTCAAGGTCACAAATATCAGTGAGAAAATTTATCTATAAGGAAAAACATCTTTGAAATTTGTGGAGAGTCATGATCACTCAACCCTTCAAAGTCCTAGTCATCTCATGGTCAATCTTCTGGGAGTAGACACGGTAACAGAGTTGTCAGTGACTGGGTTTTCTGGTTCTTGTTTCCTTGAGCTCCACCTCCTTTGCATTTTAACTTGCACATCAACACAACTATCCGTAACACAAATACCAACTCTCATCAACCTTCAGATCTTTCGTCACGCTGTTTACCTCATACCATCAAAAATATATCCTAAAGCTTTGGTTTAGACAAACTTGGTGGTACCCAGGTAGTAAAAAATCAGTTACGTCAGGAAAAAATCCTACAGGTAGTCTAATATAAAAAAGAAAAAAAAGAAAAAAAAAAAAAGTTGGACTCTATTCCATAGATCAGACTAGCCGGGTGATTCCAAGATTAATGTTTCAGGGACAAGGTTTTAAGAGAAATTATAAATAGCAAGAGAGAGGAAACGGCTGGAGAAGAACCACAAAAATTCCCAGGCTGCATAAACTCCTCCACTATCTAAACAGTGACACATCTATTTGCTGTTAAAACCCAACAAGGGGGTAGCAAGACACAAAGAAGTGGACGATTTGTCAAGTTCAAACGATCAATTATGAAGTTAATACTGCTAAAGTAGTGTTTATTAAATTTTTTTATAATCTACTTTTGTAATTTTAGATTCAGTCTAAACAGAAAACTTCTTTCTTTGTTGTGTTTTCATTTGTTTGTTTTTGTTATTGGGAACTAACCCCAGCGGCATTCTACCTCTGAGCTATACCCCTAGCCCCTTTTATTTTTTGTTTTAAAACAGTCTTGCTAGATTGCTGAGAGTCACACTACATTGCTGAGGCTGTCAAACCTGCAATTTTCTTGTCTCAGCCTCCCAAGTACTGGGATTACAGGTATGCACTACCATATGCCCAGCCAGAAAATTTCTAAATTACCTAAAGGTCATGTTTATTATTCTGGCTTCACTCGAATAAGTAATGAGCCTAGAAAATAAAGCGACAAGGACAATTTCGAAATGGTGCAAATTTTTCAAAGCAGAGTATAAAAAATACAGTAAATTTAATTCAAATAATTTCTTCCTAAATACCCAAAGTAATTCTTTTAATTATGCCTCATACTTTAACAGTCTTATTTAAAGGGGGTGGGGGACTGCAACTCACCTTTGCACACCATAAGGCCTTTCTAAAATGGGTTCTTTGAATGGAGGGGGAATGTGACCAAAGTAATCAGGATAAGCCACCTCTGAATATTCTGGGACAGACTTTGTATTTTTCACAATCTCGATATACAGGTCTGGGTCATGGAGTGTTGGTCCATCAGGTACTTCAACTGATGCTTGTTCCACTGATGAATTAGACTCAGTATCTTCATCATCTTCAGTTTCAACCCCAGTACAGCAGAGCTTCCCTAGCTGAACTGCCCGTCCCTCGAATAGAACATTTCCGCAGGCAGCCATGTGTGGACACGCTCTAGCGCATGAAAGGACGGAGAGTGGGAGGGTACAGTCCTTCTTCGTTTCTGCAGCCACACCTGGGGCTGTTTGAGAAGGAGCATTCTGCAATGTGATTCGATCCAAGGCCTTCACAATATCACTGTTTATACCATGGGCTGATGAAATAGTTCTATTCTGATCACCTAGTTGCTGTTGTAATGTTTTGTCATTAGCTTTAACATCTTCTTTTGCTACATCCATAAAGACAGGTTTCTTATCCCCTTCATCTCCTTTAGAAGATACTTTCTCATTCATTACAATTCCTTTTCTTAAATTGCCTGAACTGCCAGATGCATCCTCTCCAGCCGTGGGAACAATAATAGGGCCACATACTTTTCCCTCAAATACAAAAGGTTTTGGTTCTTTGGAGATTAAATCATAGTCCTTTAAAAATAAAAAATAGGTTTACTCTATTATCTGTCAATACTAAAATACATTAACAAAAGTAAGATCATATTCATTTTATATGCCGTTTCAGAAACCTAACATCTGAAAATTTTGAAATGGATAAAACAAGAAATGTTTTAATTTCACTAATAAAAGATCAAATACCCAACCACAATAAAAATCATATAATTTACTTTTTCTATTACAAAAATAATGCCTATATGTCACAGAAATATGGAAACTTTAGAAAATTATAAAGACATTAAAGTCATCAAAGTCCTATTTGGGGAAACAGAACAATTAAACTGAGTTCAACAAATATTATAAAGTGTCTGTTTTGTACAGTATTCATGGAGTATTTATTTTGTGCCAAGCACCATTTCAGGAATCTAAGATACAACAGTTTAAAAAAGAGAGAGAGAGAGAGATTTCCCTTGACAGTTTATTTCTATAGGGATAGAAAGGAAGAAGGCTGTCAGTGAAACAAAGTAATTAACATGACACAAATGTATTTTATAGAAAACTGAAAGGTATCAAGTGCTATAGAAGCGAGGGAAGGTATGATGAGTATGAGGAGGACTGAAATGCCCAGGGAGGGAAAGGGGGCGGGGGTGATACTAAATGTCACTGGTCAGGGAGCCTTGCTGAGATGATGAGTCACAAGAAAAGGCTTAAGGAGGCCAGGGTACCACATGCAGGGAGCATTCCAGGCAGAGAGGACTGCCAGTACACAGGTCCCAGAACTAACGGGAGGATGCCTCAGCTGTTCAGAGACAGCAGGTATGGATGGCAGGGACAGAACAGAGGGCAATGCACTATACTGAAAGAATTTGGATTTTTTACTCTGAATAAGATTGAGAACCATGCAGGAATGAATGACATAACATCATTTATATTTTTTAAAATAATAATAAAAAAATATCCAGTAGATATTTTGGGCCAGATCATTCTTTTTTAAGTTTTGGTTGGGGGCGGGGGGTGATGTTTATACTTTAGGGTGTTTAGTAGCATTCCTGACCTCTAACTAGATACCAGAAGCACCTTCTCCCACTGTCCATTTATGAAAACCAAGAACATCTCCAGGCATTGTCAAATGTCTTCTGGAAGGTCAAGCAGATTCAGCTGAGAACAAGTGCACTGGTGCTCCTTTGAGAATAGACTGAAGAAGGAAGGGTAGAAGCAGAAATTTCAACCAAGAGTTTCAGGGAACTTGGTTGAAAGTGGTTGGATTCAGAGCATACTGGAGAACCAACTTAGTATCTCAACAGACCAGAAGCAAGGTAGAAGGAAGATACCTAGGTCAAAGATGACGTCAAAGAATTTGTAAGAGCAACCGGAAAAGCATCAGATCAGAAATTTAGTTCTCGATATGGGAAGTATGAGTATTCCCATAGAGATGGAGATTTAAAGTAGGCAGTTAGATATGAGTCTAAAATTCAGAAGAAAATTCTATGTAAAATATACACATTTGGAGCCAGGCATATGCCTGCAATCCCAATGCTTGAGAGACTGAGACAGGAGGATCACAGGTTCAAGACCAGCTTTAGCACTTAGTAAGTATCTCAGCAACATAGTGAGACTCTGTTTCAAAACAAAAAATTTAAAAGGGCTGTGTGTGTAGCTTGGAGGTAGAATGCCTCTGGGTCCAATCCCCAGGAACACAAAAAGGAAAAGAGGAAGGAATGAAGGGAGGGAGGGAAAGAGGGAGGGAGAAGGAGAGTGGGTGGGAGGGAGGGAGAGAAAGACACAGACACACAAATTTGGGAGTCTTAGCATACAGATGCTATTCCAAGCCACTGATTAGAAATCATCAGTGAAAAGAAATAAAGATGATAAAAAATGGAGCCTTGTAGACTCTAAATCTTAAGAGGCTGGAGAGAAAGATGAACCAGGAAAGGAGATAGAGAAGAAAGAGTCAGTATGAAAACCAGGAAAGAGAAGTATTTGGAAGCTAAGTTTAAAAAAAAAAAAAAAAGCAGCTTACAGGTCAGCCTTTTTTCTTTTTATTTTTTTAGAAAAAAATCGTGGAAATTAACTTTTATAGCAAAGATAATGAAAATACTAAGAAGTAACTTAGAATAGTAAAGAAGAAAGGCTGAACGTTACTAGATACCAACCTTAAGTTTGATAATTTAAAAATAAAAACAAATAAATGAAAGCAGGAAAAATCAAGATGTGGCACTTTAAAGATACACTATTTAGAGATACAGTTATTAACTTAAAAAAAATGCTAAAAGTGATCATAAGAACTGGCACACAGGAAGAGGATTACCTGTAGGAAATGATTTGACTCTTTGTTCCCAATGAAAATCTCTGATTAAAATTTAAATCAAAATAAAAAGAGGGGGGAAAAGAGAAAATGAACAAAATGTAGTGAAATCCATATGGTAAATGCCATCATACTACCATGAATCGGTGATAAAAGAGCTGTAAAAAATGCAGGTTTTGATGCATGAAATATTCTGCTGTGGAGAAACAAAAGCAAGTAAAGCTACAATTGTCACTATGAGTAAATAACCACAGCTTTAAAAAGCACAGTAAGGTCCCCTCCAAAAATCTACTAATAATTAATGACACGATGTGCTTCCTTCATATGACATTCATTTGCCTCCATTTGTCCATGCACAGCGGCCTTACACATCTGGAGACAGTGTGTGGTGGAAGAAGTTATGATCGAAATTAATTTCACTCATGTTTAATAACTCATGATCTGCCAGGAGTTGATAAAATGATGGCCGAAGCCGGGCGTGGTGGCGCATGCTTGTAATCCCAGCATTCGGGAGGCTGAGACCAGAGGATCTGGGTTCGCGGCCAGCCTCAGCTACCTAGTGAGGCACGCAACTTAGTGAGACTCGGTTTCAAACTAAAGAACAAAACAATAGGGCTGGGGGTGTAGCTCGGAGGTAGAATGCCCCTGAGTTCAATCCCTAGTACCACAAAAAAAAAAAATGATGGCCGAAAAAAATTCATTCAAACACTTCCTATCTGGAATCAACCAATCCTTTTAATCCTTGACAGTACATCCCTTAAATATTGCTGCCTATTATTCAAATATATAGTTCAAAAAATAGACACTAACATATTGGAAGAGTGTGTTCTCCTGAAACTTAAAAATGAGAAAAATAATTAAGTGTCAACACAATTACTTTAGAAATAACTTTCCAAGTATGTAAATAAAAGACACTGTACTATTTTCTATAACATACACTACAGAAATAGATGTTTTATATGAAATTTAATGGCAAAATACATAATTAATTAATAAATGTATACTACCTAAAATAGTCACCCAATGTAGCTTCTTTTGCTTGAAAGCTATAAAAAGGAGTAACTTAGAAGACTTTCTAGAGCTCTTACACTCAGATCTGTCTTTACAATCTGACCCTAGTCATGTCTAGTAAGACCAAAAGTAAGAACCTGCTCAAGGAGTAGCTAAACTATAAAACAAATATGTGAGCCATTCATAAGGTGCAGTGCTGGACACCATCAAGGCTAGCCTATTCTGGGTGATAAACTGTGATTAGGAAATAGGGAATCTGAATGTGGACAGACACCATGATCTAAAAGAAAGACGTAGCTTGTGAAAGAATGAGAACCAATATCCTGGCCTTGACACCCATTATAAAATTCTCTATCACCACATCAAAACTATAACTTATAATCATATTATATATTTCTCTTATGCACACAGAGAAGAAAAATGGGTGATTT
Source organism: Graphiurus murinus (assembly GCA_004027655.1). Taxonomy (NCBI): domain Eukaryota; kingdom Metazoa; phylum Chordata; class Mammalia; order Rodentia; family Gliridae; genus Graphiurus; species Graphiurus murinus. The sequence continues at coordinate 11,069 of PVLC010030886.1, forward strand.
CTTCACATGATAATAAATTATTCCTTTCAACAATATCCATATTATTATATTTATAATCCTTTCAACAATACTTCTGTGCCTTTACTTAAGCAGTATTTGTTATCTCTGGAGTTTTATTTTCAAGCGGTCCTTAGTTGGACCCAAACATGTTAAAAACAGCAGTCAAATAATTGCTGTAGGTTGAAAGGAAGAAAATTAAATCCTTTCCAAATGCTTCTTCCTGCCTTTTTTCCTCCTTCCCTCCTTTCCTTTCCTTCCTTTCTTCCTTCTTGACAGCTACCTTCTCCTTGATTCCTATCCTCCATCTACTACTTTTAACATCAAAGTACCTTCCAATGCACTTCAAATCTGTGAGGAAAATCAAGACACAAGGGCCAGGAAAGTGGTACTCCTTAATCTTCTACTGCATTTAAGGTTCATTTCCAAAGAGAAACCTGAACAACTAGAACTTTAGAACAGTGAAATATAAACACTACCTGGCAAATATTTATCTTTTTTTATTACACACATATAATGTCACATTAAAGTCCTTTCTTAAAGCAACTGAGAATTAAGTGAATGGAAATTGAGAAGCAAGGAACTTTGCAGCAAGGACTAATCAAAACCTAGAGGTTATCTACTTCAAGAATATACTTTAAGATCCTGGGCAGTTTCAGAGACTGATCTAAGTACCCACCACAAGTCTGAAACAGAATGAGAATAAGAAACTAAATCTACCAATAGCCAATAATTCAGTCAACTTGCTGTGTAATCCAAGTCTTTTCCTCTGCCCCAGCTACAGTTACACAGTAAAGTATCAAAGGGGGAAGAGGATTAACACATATAAACTACATTTTTAATTCAGCACTTACTTTTTCTCACCTCCCCTTAGCTGAACACAACTGATATAATGAATATTATTATAATATTTCATAATGTAATTTTAAAGAATATAAGACAAAGAATAAAAAAATATATATCAATTAAAAGTAAGGAACCAAAGTGATGAAAAAGTAAAGTTAGTCCATGTCCCTTCATTATACAATTAAGCAATTTGGAGCTCAGAATGTTGATATAATTACCCAGTGCCACCCAGAAAAACAAGGCTACTTTCATTTTTATAAATGAAAAAGACTGATTATAGGCCTAAGGGAGAAAAAAAAAGAACTTTATATAAAAATCAGTGAAGATGACATTTTTCTATGTTCATACCTGAAAATCATCAACAAGCTCAGGGAAGAGGTGTTCATACATTTTCAGTTCTTCTATTGTTCGCCCTGGTATTTGCTGGGGTTTTAATTTGTTAATATCTGTTTCAATATCATCATTCTGAAACAATAAAATCATATGTCATCAGTTTAAAAAAACACAAACATTACAAAATACATTTTAGGTTTAAAATGTTTATTAATTACATGTAATTAAACAATAACCACTGAATGAAAGTTGTATTTTAAAAATGGGGGGGGGTACTTGGGATTGAGCCCAGGCATTCTACCTCCAAGCTATATTCCCAACTCTATTTTATTTTTCATTTTGAAACAAGGTATAACTAGGTTGCTGAGAATCTCACTAAGTTTTCACGGCTGGCCTTGAACCTGCCATCTCCTGTCTCAGCTTCCCAAATACTGGGATTATAGGCATGCACTATCATGCTTGGCAAGTTGTATTAACTTTATCTTAAATTCAAATTTGATTATTTTGGGGCTGTTGTCATTGTTGGCTTTTGTTTGGTTATGGTTATTTTAATATAACAGATTATTTGGATTCCTTGAGACAAGAAAAACCTGAGGCAACATTAATACTAAAACTGTAAATACATTCGGGAGGCTGAGACCGGAGGATCCGGGTTCGCGGCCAGCCTCAGCTACCTAGTGAGGCACTCCGCAACTTAGTGAGACTCGGTTTCAAAATAAAGAATAAAAAATAGGGCTGGGGGTGTAGCTCGGAGGTCGAATGCCCCTGAGTTCAATCCCCAGTACCGCAAAAAAAAAAAAAAAAAAAAAAAAAACTGTAAATATGTCCTCCTCAATCTCCCTAACTGCCACCGTGTTGGACATGTTAAAGGGCAGCAAAACTTAAGAAAACTAATGTGAAAAACATGTATCTTATAATGAAGATGGCAATAATCAAAATAGCTAACTATTTTGAGTACTGAAAATATATGAGACAGTATGCTAGCATTTTACACACATAATTTAGTCTATGTTAACACTTTGAAGCAGGTAGTATCATTATCTTCATTTAATTGAAGAAGAAAATGATGTATAGAGATGTTAAAAAGATTGCTAGAAATTAAAACAACTTGCAAAGAGAGAAGCAAGGATACAAAACTAACCAGAGTGATCATGTACTGTTAGCCAGTAATATCCTCTCCCTCAATACAGACTAAGGATTATCACCCACTCTTTTATTCCATGGTAAACAGAATTCTCTTAAAAAATCTCAGTGTTGCTGGGTGTGGTGACACATGCCTGTAATCCTATTACTTGGGAGGCTGAGACAGGAGGATCTCAGGTTTGAGGCCAGCATACAATAATTTAGCAAAACTGTGCTTCAAAACTAAAAATAAAAAGGGTTGGAGGTGTACCTCGGAGTATCCCTGGATTCAATCCTTAGTACCACATGCAAACAAAAAAGAGAACTTTACCTACAGAACAGGCATAATGAGGGGAAAAAAACTAGTGTTCTGACATCAGGGATTTTTTTTGGGGGGGGGGGCGTTGAGAAAAAAACAGAAGTGAAGAAGAGAAGAGCTACTGATAGTCTGGTCAGAAAGAAAAACACCTGATACCACTCCTTAAAGTTTTTTCAAAGTAAAGGAGGGAACAAAAAAAATGCATTGAAGTTTGTTTATGGCTATCTCTATGTGGTTCTTCTAGAGCCCCCAAGTTTCTATAAACACTCCACACTCCAAAAAATCCGGGGCAAAAAAAATGGAATCATTGTGGTTTAAAAAAAAAAAGTTTCTGAAACTATAACCATGAGAACACAAAGGAATATTTTACCTACTACAATATAGCAATTCACCTGAAGCACATTAGTGTTTTCAGATAAAAAGAGAAAAATTAAAGAAAATCCAAATATTAACACAGCTAATGTGAGTAAAAGGCAAAAAGCAGTAAAGAAAAAAAAGAAAGAAGTTACTACAGTTCAGCAGTCTCAAAAAGCCAACAATGTTGTAGCCTGTGGGGAGAAAAAAAATAAAAAACATTTTTTAGAATATCTAGTAGTGGTGAAGAGAGTGGGCATTCTGGCAGCCTACTTTCTGAATTCGAGCCTCACCTCTTATAAGCCAGACTGACAACCTCTCTCCATCTCTGCTTTCTGCACTTCTGTGAGGGTTGTGAGGGTTCAATAGTTACTATACAGGATGAGCTTAGAGGAGCGCAGGGCTGGGTGTTCAATAAATACTGTTACTATTTTCTTATTATAACTGGTATGTTAAGGTAAAGGAGAGAAAATGTGAGAATCACTGACACTCCAGTGAATAATGCAAGCCAAGTCTATTTCACAAAGATGTCAACGTCACAAGGGAATAAAATTATGGAAATGTTCAATGAGACTAAAGAGACAAACGCAACATATGATGCTAGAACCTACAATAGAGAGGGGGAAACAATCCTATAAATGACATTACACAATCAACTGACAAAATGGAATATAGATGATACACTAAGTGTCATATCACTGTAAACTTGTAAGGTTGATAACTATACTGTGGTTATGTTAATATACTTAAGGGTAAAGAACCATGATACATGACATAGGTAACTTGCTCTCAAATGGTTAAAAAAATTAAAGTGTGTACTTGTACACATCCTGACGATTTTCTAGCAGCAAAGTCAGAGTCATTGCTGTAATTCCTATTGAGTTCTATTCCCTCATCAATCTCTGTTTACATCTCTGGTCACAACAACAGATATTTTTAGAGAGAACGCTGAGACACGAAGAATGAACTGTACTGAACATACTTTATTTTTAATAGGTGTAGAAATGTATAAGAAAAGTTTATATCAAAATAGAATACTTTAAAAATAAGATTAATAAGATTATCTGGAAAATTTAGTATTCATTTGGGAAATTTTACTACCCCTGAACACTCACAATCATATTTTAGTATACCTCTTGTTATTTAAGGAACATTTTATATAAGGAATTTAAATTCTAACTTGGATTCTAACAGTTCTTTCAGTTCTATCAGGTTACTCCAGATATTCTGCGCTCGCCGTCAGAGCCTGTGTTGCTTTTGTTCTCAAGGCTAAGGATTGATTTGAAGGATATTCTATCACTGAACTACTACATCCCCACCCCTTCTTATTTTTTTACTTTGAGACAGCGTACTAAGTTGCCCAGGCTAACCTCAAACTTATAGATATCCTATCTCAGCCTCCCAAGTTGCTGGGCTTACAGGCCTGTGCCACCACACCTTGCAACACAAAACAGAGCTTCTAAGCTTCCAGAGGGGCCATAAAATTGTCAAAACTCACCTGTTCTTTTACCTACATCTCATGTAAAGTGACAATAATTTTACATTTTCTCAATTTAATAAAGACCTTTTCCTTTCCAATTGACTAAAATCAAAGAATCATCACATAAGCACTAATTCTTACAAAAGTGCATCATTTATAGACTATTTTCCAGCTATTTTTATATCTCTAAAAGACTGCTGATAGAGGGCAATGCATTTTGGAAAAAGTTGCCACAACAGAAAGTCAAATCATTTTCTTTAGATTACTGAGATTTCCTTAATTTTCAAAATATGTCCGAAGAGTTAAACTAATTTTTTCTGATCAGAGAGAGTGAAAAAATTACATCAGGTCCTCTTCAGATAAATGGATTTAAAGCAAAATGTACTCTTCAATTGGTCCATAATCATGATAAAAAGATGTGGATAAAACAAATTAATCTACCATTATACATATTTACCAAAGCTTTGTCCTTACAACTGAGACATATAATTTTAAAGGTGACTAATCATAAACGTTTACTAACCTTAAAATTCTGATCTGGGTCATCCTCATTTTCGATGTCATTTTCAGCTTCTAAATCAATATCATCGTTGTCATCACTTTCATCTACTACGTCATCCACTAGGATACAAAATGTGCTAAAGTAGGTCAGAGGTAAGCATTCTCACATTCACACCCAAGGCAGAATGTTCTACAGATAACTTATTCCAATCACCAAAACGAGTAAGACTACTTATTAAAAATGTCTTGAAGGCTATACCAGCTGTTGAAAAACCTACAAGATGGCATGTGAAAGTACTTTGAAATTAGGAAAGTACTTTATAAATAGTGCTTTTTTTAACTAATGTTCTCAGTTTAAAAAAAAAAAAAAAAAAGATAAGTTTTATGTTGCAATACCCTGAATGAAACATCCTATTTTCTTTGTGTGTGTGTGTGTGGTACTGGGGATTGAACCCAGGAACATTCTACCTCCGAGCTACACCCACAGCCCTATTTTTTATTCTTTAGTTTGAAACAGGGTCTCACTAAGTTGTGGAGGGCCTCACTAAGTAGCTGAGGCTGGCCTCGAACCTCCCAAGTACTAGGATTACAAGTGTGTGCCACCACACCAGACAAAACATCCTATTTTCTATTTATAATAAATGTCAACAATTCACTTCATTCCCTTACAATTCTACTTCCTGCCGATTTGTGTCAATGACTATGTGCCATGAACTGGGAGTTTTTTCTAAGCTGTATTAATATAATCCTTGCCCTCAGGAAGCTTATGAGGTTAAAGAGCAAAAAGTAAACATGTAACTATAATACAGAGATAAAGGTCAATGAAGGCATAAATTTCAAAATTCTATAGGAAAGACGGGCATGGTGACACACACCTGGAATCTCAGTACTTGAGAGGCTGAAACAGGAGGATCACAGGTTCGAGGCCAGCCTCAGCAATTTAGTAAGGCCCTCAGCAACTTAGTGAAACAAACCCTGCTTCAAAATAAAAAAATAAAATAGGGCTGAGAGTAGCTCAAAGCAGCTCAGAGGTAGAATGCCTCTGGGCTCCATCCCCAGTACAAAAAAAAGAAAGAAAGAAAAGAAAAAGAAATCCATGTAAATATATACAGGTTACTAGTATTGCCTCAAATTTTCTTTGGAGATAGCAAAAAGTTAGTATTCATATTGCATACAATGACCTGGGTCCACTTATGCCTGACATTTGGAAAAAGTGGAAAGAAAGGACTTCTTAGGAAAAAATGAAGGGACTGAATGATGACATCCTACCACAAAGGTAGGTTTATCTAGACCTTTCAAATATTTCCCATCATATGATATTAGGTTTGGGTTTATACTCAAGATGTGAAATGTTATACAGCTTCAAATATATAAGACTTTTTCTATCCCAAAGATCCAATGATACCCTTATACAATTATCAATAATTAATAATATTAATTAGCTGGGCATGGTGGTGGATGCCTGTAATTCCAGATATCTATATCCCACACTATTTTCCCATACTAGTTTAATTACTAGACTCTACCTTCCTATATTTAAAGAAATATGTACTAATTGAAATGTGAAAATTTGCCATATTCATTAAGACCTTTAGCTGAGGAGTTGAACACAAGTTTATAAAACTGTTAATTCCAAGAACCAGTGCAAGACAGCAGTCGCCCTGTGGTCCTACCTTCAGGGGGTAAACTGTAGAGCTGTGCCACGGGGCCAGTCACAGGAATAACTGGCAACTGGAAATGGAAAGAACTTTTAATCGTTGGTAGTGGCAGGCGATTTTTGGGGAAACATTTCCTCATTATCAGACTGGAGGTGTTGACAAGAGGGTCAAGAGTCCTGACGGCCAAACATTCCTGATTTTTGTTTTTTTTAAAAAAAAAATAAAGGGGGGAAAAGATAATGTGTCTTAGGTGAATAGCAGAACTAATTTTACATTACTTCAGAAAGTAATACATTAAAATAATTTTCTACAGTCAGATGTCACAAAAACCAATATTTTAACATGGGACAAATATAAAATAGCTTCACTATTCAGAAGTATCTATTTGTAAATAAGAACCTCATGTGGTAAATTTAGTGGACCATTTCCCTAAATTTAACTATGTAGAAATCAATACCATGTTCAAAACTAAAAATCACCAAAGTACTACATAGGAATGACTTAGGGGACACCCACAAAGTCTAAAACATAAAGTAAAAAACAATATTTAAGCCGGCCTGGGGGCACACACCTGTAATCTCAGTTCTTGGGAGGCTGAGACAGGAGGATCACAAGTTTGAGGACAGCCTCAGCAAGTAGTGAGACTCTCATCAACCTAGTAAGACCTTGTTTCAAAATAAAAATAAAATAGGGTTGGGGTGTAGCTCAGAGGTAGAATGCCCCTGAGTTCAATCCCCAGTACCACAAAACAAATAAAAATAAAAACAATACTTAAAGGAAGAAGGAGACAAAATATTCAGAACCTAAGAAAGGTATTAAGAAATAAAAAACGGTAGACCAATGGAGCAGAATAGAAGATTCAGAAACAGACCCATGTGCTTACAGTCAATTGATTTTTGACAAAGGAGCCAAAAATATACACTGGAAAAACGATAGCCTCTTTAACAAATGGTGTTGGCAAAACTGGTTAACCATATGCAGGAAAATGGAAATAAACCCCACTTTCTCAGCCTGCACAAGAGTCAACTCAAGGTGGATCAAAGACCTGGAAGTCAGGCCAGAGACCTTGCAGCTACTTGAAGAGGGTATAGGACCAATACTTCAACACATAGGCACAGGTAAAAACTTTCTCAACAAGACCCCCAAAACACAAACAACTCAAAGGAAGATCAATACATGGGATTGAATTCAACTGAAGAGCTTCTGTGCAGCAAAGGAAACTATCAAGAACCTCAACAGAAAGCCGGGCGTGGTGGCGCACGCTTGTAATTCCAGCATTTGGGAGGCTGAGACCAGAGGATCCGGGTTCGAGGCCAGCCTCAGCTATCTAGTGAGTCACTCCGCAACTTAGTGAGACCTGGTTTCAAAATAAAGAATAAAAAATAGAGCTGGGGGTATAGCTCGAAGGTAGAATGCCTGAGTTCAATCCCCAGTACCGCAAAAAAAAAAAAAAAAAAAAAAAAAAAAAAAAAAAAAAAAAAAAGAAAAAAAAA
>PVLC010030887.1:0-19163 GCA_004027655.1 Graphiurus murinus
AGTTTTTCAAAATAGTTTCTAATGATCCTCTGTATTTCCACACTGTAGGTGGTAACATCACCTTTTTCGTCTCTTATTTTGGTAATTTGGGTTGATTCTCTCTTTCTTTTAGTTAGGTTGGCCAATGGTTTATCTATCTTATTTATTTTTTCAAGAAACCAGCTTTTGGTTTTGTTGATTTTCTGTATTGTTTTTTTTTTATTCTCTATCTCATTAATTTCAGCTCTGTTTTTCATAATTTCCTGTCTTCTACTGGTTTTGGGGTTAGACTGTTCTTGTTTCTCAAGGGCTTTGAGCTGTATCATAGCTTATTTTTTTGGTGATTTTCCATTCTTATATGGGCACTCAGTGCTATAAATTTTCCTCTTAGTACTGCCTTTAAGGTGTCCCAGAGGTTTTGATATGTTGTGTCTCTGTTTTCATTGGTTTCTAGGAATTTTTTAATTTCTCCCCTTACTTCTTCTATGACCCACTCCTCGTTCAGCAGTGTGGTGTTCAGTCTCCATGTATGTACATGGTTACTCTGGGTCTTCTTAGAATTGATTTCTAGTTTCACTCCATTGTGATCTGAAAAGATGCAGGGAATTGTGTTACATTTTTTTAATTTGCCAGTGCTCTCTTTGTGGCCCAGAATGTGGTCTATTTTGGAGAAGGTTCCATGGGCTGCTGAGAAAAATGTGAATTCAGCTGTAGTTGGGTGAAATATTCTGTATGTGTCTAGCAGGTCCATTTGGTTTATGGTATTATTTAGGTCCAAAGCATCTTTACTGACCTTTTTTTTAGAAGATCGGTCTAGTGATGTGAGAGGAGTATTGAAGTCTCCTAGTATTAGTGTATTGGGATCTATGTGTGACTTTATATCATGCAGAGTTTGTTTTATGAAAGGTGGCTGCACCTATGTTTGGGGCATAGATGTTGATAATTGTTATTTCCTCTTGCTGGATTGTTCCTTTTACTCGTAAAAGGTGACCTGCTTTGTCTCTTTTGATGAGCTTAGGTTTGAAATCTAATTTATCTGATATCATAGTTGCTACTCCTGCTTGTCTTCGAGTTCCATTGGCATGGATTACCTTACTCCAGCCCTTCACCCTTAGTTTGTGGGAATCTGTGCTTGTAAGGTGTTTCTTGCAGGCAGCATACAAATGGATTCTGGGTTTTAATCCATTTTGCCACCTTGTGCCTTTTTTGGGGGGGAGTTGAGACCGTTTATATTCAGTGTGATTATTGAGAGATGATTTTTAATTCCTAACATTTTGAGTTTTGACTTCTGTTTGCAGTAGTGTTTGCAAACAGTCTTCTTTGCTTACTTGTTTGCTTCCTAGAAATTATTGTTTCTCTGGTTCTGATGTTTACTTGTTAGTTTTTCTTTGGAGTTAATCTCTTTGAGTATTTTCTCTAGTGCTGATTTGGAAGACATAAATTCTTTCAGTTTCTGTTTACCATGGAAGGTTTTTATATCCCCGTCAATTTTGAGAGGGTTTTGCTGGGTAGGAGAATCTTGGCTGCAAGTTATTTTCTTTCAGAGTTTGGAATATGTTACTCCAGCCCCTCCTGGCTTTCATGACTTGGTTTGGGAGGTCTGGAGTGATTCTGATTGGTTTTCCTCTAAATGTCACTTGGCCTTTTACTTTTGTTGCCTTTAGAATTCTTTCCTTAGCCTCTACATTAGTCAGCAGATGTGGTGTGGTGAACCTCTTCTTTGGTCTTGTCTAAAGGGGGTTCTATATGTTTCTTGCACCTGTGTGTCTACTTCTCTTCGTATGTTTGGAAAATTCTCTGATATTACTTCTTTGAAAAGGTTGTTTATTCCATTAGTTTCAACTTCTAATCTCTCTTCTATGCCTATTATTCTTAGGTTAGCTCTTTTAAAATTGGCCCAGATCTCATCAATGTCCAATTCATATTGTCGAATTTTTTTTCTAGATTATGTATAATGGACTCATTTTTGGAAAGGTCATCTTCTAGGGGTGATATTCTGTTTTCCATGTGGTCTAATCTACTGTTTATAATTTGTATTGATACCTTCACTTCTATTATTGCATCTTTCCCATCCTTCACTTCCCTCAAGGCTTCTCTATGATTCCTGCTTAGGGTGTCAGATTCTTTGTTTATTTGTTCCTTTATTTCTTTCCAGCTCTCTCTGCATTCTTTCTGGAAGTTTTGTATTGTTTCTATTATTAAAGATCTGAATTGTTCTTCTGGTAAGCTCTGCCATTCAGTGTCACTGAGTTCTGTTATTGTGGGGTTGTGTTGACTCATTGTTTCTTTGTTATTTTTCCTTCCCATGCTTTCCCTATTCTTAAATTTATATCTTTGCTGCTCTTGCACGCTTTCTCTGAATTTATAGGTTTCTTATTTTTATTTTCTCTCTGTGAATGGTGTCTTGTACTGAGTTGCAGTTACTCTGGTACTTCTGCCTGCTCTATTGGTGCCTTTGGTGGGTTTCAGGTGTTGACTTCTAGGGTCTAGCAAAAGCTAACAAAGCAACCAATCCTCTGAACAAACATAGATAAAGTGAAGCAATACAAAGTGAAAACAGAGTAAAAACAAAACAAAAAACCCAGAAAACAAGAAACAAAATAAAAATCCCAGCAAGTTTGTAAGAACAGACCTGATTTGGCCTCTGCAGATCTTTTGGGTAGATCCCTGTTGCTGTGGGCAGCTGACCAGCCCTTTTTATTTTGAAACAGAGTCTCACTAGATTGCTGAGAGTCTTGCTACATTGCTGAGGCTGTTCTTGAACCTATGAACCTCTTGTCTCAGCCTCCCAAGTACTGAGATTGCAGGCATGCACCACCATGCCTGGATTGATGGAACCTATTTACCCAGCTCAAATAAACATGTTCCCAAGAGCACCATGAGCCTTAGCCAAAGCCTCTAGGGAGCTACATGTGATAAAGTTATTTATTTTTAAAATTGAATATATTTATAGGTTTTAGTGTGGTAATTCCCTACGTGTATACAATGTGTATTGATCAAATCAGGCTAATTAGCATTTCAGTCTCCTTTTAAAGCTCTATAATTTCTTTGTGTTGAGAAACTTTCAACTCTGATGATGATGATGATGATGATGATGACGACGGACGATGAAGATGAAGATGATTTGATACTAGGGATTGAACCCAGGGGCATTCTACCTCTGAGTTATATCCTCAGCCCTATTTTATTTTGAAACAGAGTCTCACTAAGTTGCAAAAGATCTCACTAAGTTACTGAGACTGGCCTGGAACCTGCAATCTTTCTGTCTCAGCCTCCCACACACTAAGATTACAGGTATGCCACCATGCCTGGTTGGTTCTTTTTTTTTTTTTTTTTTTTTTTTTTTTTTGCGGTAGTGGGGATTGAACTCAGGGGCATTCTACCTCCGAGCTATACCCCCAGCCCTATTTTTTTACTTTATTTTGAAACCGGGTCTCACTAAGTTGCAGAGGGCCTCACTAGGTAGCTGAGGCTGGCCTCGAACCCGATCCTCCGGTCTCAGCCTCCCGAATGCTGGGATTACAAGCGTGCGCCACCACGCCCAGCTGCTTGGTTCTTCTGATTATTTATAAAATATTAATAGATCATTGTAAATCATGGTCACAATGAAGAGTAGTATTTATTTCTTCTATCTACCAGTATTGGTACCAGTTAACCAACCTTCCTCTATTTTCTTCCCCCTCTACCCTTCTTAGTCTCCAGTGACTTTATTCTTTCTAAAAATTAGCTTTTGAAAAGTATTTTGCATCTGGGCATGGTGACACACACTCGTAATCTTAGTACTTGGGAGGCTGAAACAGGAGGATTGCAGGTTCCAGGACATTCTCAGCAAGTAGTAAGACTGTCATCAACCTAGTGAGTCCCTGTTTGCAAATAAAAATAAAAAATAGGGCTGGGGGTGTAGCTCAGTGGTAAAATGCTCCTGGGTTCAATCCCCAGTGCCACAAGAAAGAGAGAGAGAGAAAGAAGTGTATTTTGCAGAAAATTTCTCAGTTTTAACATTGGCCTACTGTGGAGAAAGCTAAAATCTAAATTGATACTTTACACTTAGGCTCAAATTCTAAAGGGTGTGAACCATTATCAATGCTGTAAAAAATTAAAATTTGTGCCAGGCGTAGTGACGCACACTTGTAATCCCAGTACTTGGGAGGCTGAGATAGGAGGATTACAGGTCCGAAGACAGCCTCCGCAAGTGATGAGACTCTCATCAACCCAGTGAGACCCTGTTTCCAAATAATAAATAAAATCGGGCTGGGGGTATAGCTCAGAGGTAGAATGCCTCTGGGTTCAATCCCCAGTACCACACACACAAAAAAATTGTGTGTGTGTGTGTGTGTGTGTGTTACTAGGGATTGAACCCAGGAGCATTCTATCTCCAAGCTATGCCCCCAACTCTATGTTATTTTTATTTTTATTTTAAAACAGGGTCTTGCTAGGTTGATGAGAATCTCCCTACTTTCTGGGGCTATCCTTGAACTTGTGTTCATCCTGTCTCACCCTTCCAAGTACTAGGATTACAGGTATGCGCTACCATGCCTGGCTTAAATTTTTAGAATTTTAATAGCCCCAGATGTTATTTTCTGCTATTTCTAGTTTCATTGTTTTGTGGTTTATAATTCAGTTAGTTAAACATGCTACCAATTGTCATACAACACAGTATTATCATATAGAGGTAGTATGTTGTAATAAAGGGTATACTTGAGTCAGGCTGCCTGAATGTGTATCCTGACTTCAAAGCCAGCCTTGGCAACTTAGTAAGGCTCCCAGCAACCCAGTGAGACCCTGTTTCCAAATAGGATATAAGAACGGCCTGGGGTTGTAGCTTGGAGGTAGAATGCTTCTGGATTCAATCCCTAGTACTGAACAAACAAACAAAAAACCATGATGGGAGATATAGTGGCTATATTAGTCATCTTCCTGTTACTATAATTAATTACCTGAGGCAATTAACGTATGAAGAGCAAAGGGAAGCTAGGCATGGTGGCACATGCCTAATACTTGGGAAGCTAAGACAGAAGGATCACAGGTTCAAGGCCAGTCTCAGAAACTTAGTGAGGGCCACTGCAACTTAGTGAGACCCTATTTCAAAATAAAAATAAAATAGGGATAGAGATATATCTCAGGGGTAGAATGCTCCTGGGTTCAATCCCCAGTAGCACCAAAAAAAAAAAAAAAAAAAAAGAAAGAAAGAATGAATGAAAGAATAAAGGAAGGAAAGAAAAGGGAAAGGGAGAAATGGGAAGGAAACATCAAGTGATAATGTGTGCATGTATGAACACATCACTATGAATCTCACTGTGATACATAATTACAATGCACCAATAAATTTAAATAAACAAACAGAAGAATGTTCTAAATACTCTTGAGCAGCCTGAGGGAAACTAAGAACATACTTTCTTAGCATCTGGTTTTCAGTCATGGTGAAACTTGGCTACTGGGGAAGTTGTCTCTGATTCCTTTAACATGGAGACCCATTAACAAAAACTGCATACAAACAATAATGGATCTGTAGAACATTTTATTTTATTATTATTATTACTATTACTATTATTAATTAATTTATTTATTTGCGGTCCTGGAGATTGAACCCAGGGGCATTCTACCTCCGAGCTACACCCCCAGTCCTATTTTTTATTCTTTATTTTGAAACAGGGTCTCACTAAGTAGCCGAGGGCCTCAACAAGTAACTGAGGCTGGCCCCAAACCTGAATCCTCCTGTCTCAGCCTCCCAAGTACTGGGATTACAAGTGTATGCCACCACGCCCAGCTTGTAGAACATTTTACAGTCTTACAAAACACTTTTGTTTTGTTCAAAACAGTCTCTCTCTCTCTCTCTCTGTTGCCTAGGCTGGCCTCAAACTCATGATCCTCCTGCCTCAGCTTTCCCTATAGCTGGGATAACAGCTATTCACCATCACAGCCAGATTACTTTTGAGAGGTAGGCCCAGCAAGTATTATCCTCACTTTACTATAAGGAAGCTTAGTCTCAGAGTTATAAAGTGAGTGGCCCAAGACTACATAATAAATAGCAGATCTGCCTGCCTAATTTCTAGTGTAATGTGCTTTCTCCTTTATTATTCTGCTGGTCATGTCTGATGGGTAGAGGTCTGAAGAGGAACCACAGTTCTCTCCTTTAGTTCTTAAGTAAAGGTAGCTTAATCTATATATAATTAATTATATTTGATTGTAACTTTTCAGCTGTGCTTTAAACAAATAACAATAAATTAAAATCTGCAGCAAAGTTTAGCTGAGAAAAGGTCTCAGTGATATTTAAAATATATGCCTAGAAACTATGAAGTTAGTAAATTTATTTTTATCTTTTTCTTGCTCTAGAAATTAATTTAATTTTGTCTTTTCACCTTTTTTTCCTTTTTAAATAAATGTTAGATTTTTTTATTGGTGCATTGTAATCATACATCTTAATGAGGTACATGCTGGTTGAGATTAATTTTAATTTTTGCAGTAATGTGCATCTTTCTTTGGACTGGTCATAAATATGCCTTTAATACTAATAATTTTCCTAGGTTTTATGAGTATGCTTGTAAGTTTGGGTCTTATTTTAATTAACCATATTTGTCGGAAACTTGAACTTTGAAGTTTTCTCTACATTTTTTTTTTCATGACTAGGGATTGAACCCAGGAGCATTCTACCTCAGAGCTACACCTCCAGCTCTATTTTTTTTTTTAAAACAGGGTCTCATTAAGTTGCAGAGCGTCTCATTAAGTAGCTGAGGCTGGCCGCAAACCTGTGATCCTCCTTCTCACCTCCCAAGTACTGGGATTACAAGCATGCTCCACCCCATCTGGCTCTCTGCATTTTTAATTCTGCCCAGTCACAATGGTAGCTCTGAAATGTACATATACCACCATTTATTATTTTGCAAATAATTCACCAACAAACAAATTATTTTAAAAGTCCTTATCCTCAAAATTTTAGAGGATCTTTTAGAGGTAGTGTGATATAATAAAAAGAAAATGAACTGTGAAGTCAGACCTATTTCCAAATCTCACATCTATCACTTGCTAGAACTTTGGTAAATTACTTAAACTTTCTGAGCCTCAGTTTACCACCTTTAAAATAAGGAAAATAGCCAGGCATCCTGGTGCACGTCTGTAATCTCAGTACTTGGGAGGTTGAGACAGGAGGATCGCAAGTTCAAGAACAGTCTCAGCAACATAGATCCAGTAACAGCAAAGCCCTTTTTCTAAACAAAAAATAAAAAGTCTGGAAGTGCAGCTCTGAGGTAGAATACCCCTGGGTTCAATCCCCAGTACCAAAAAAAAAAAAAAAAAAAGATCTAGAGCCGGGTGTGGTGGTACACACTTTTAATCCCAGTACTTGGCAGTACTTAGGAGGCTGAGACAGGAAGATAGAAGATTTAAAGCCAGCCTTAGCAACTTAGGGAGGCTTTCAGAAACGTAGTGAGACCCTGTTTCCAAATAAGAAATAAAATTGGATTGAGCTTGGAGGTACAATGCCTCTGGGTTCAAACCCCAGTGCCACTAATAATAATAATAATAATAATAATAATAATAATAATAATAATATCTAAATAATGAAAATAATGCTGACTTAAGGTTGTTGTGATAAGATATTAAGTGCACACAGTACAGTTTTGATGCATAGTAGGTGCTTGGCAAGTATTTAATATTGTCCTCCCATTCTTTGTTAGCATCCCTAGGCCTAGCAGTCCTTTGCTCATTAAACTATTGTTGAGTGACTAAGTGATTAGATAAACATATTTCTGTCAAAGGAGAAGAATCATTTAAAGTATATACAAATAATATTTTATAATGGATTTACTGTTAATTTGACTTTTTTCATTAGTTGTAACTTAAAATGTACTCTTTCTACACTTGAAAGTTATTGGTACTATGTGCCTAGTGAGTAAAGATATACTACTACTTAGTCTCACTGCACTGAGGTCTGTCTTCCATGTCTTGGGTTTCTTGCCCTTTCGGTATTCCACATGGTTATTATTTTGGAAGGGGGGATGGACTGGGTATTGAACCCAGGGATGCTTCACCACTGCCCCCCTCTCCCCCCTTTTTTTGAGACAGGGTCTTGTTAAGTTTCCAGGGCTGTCCCCAAACTTGGGTTCCTCCTGCTTCAAACTCTCAGTAGCTGGGTTTGTAAGTGTGAGCCACAGCACACAGCACTAAAATTGTTTTAAGAAAGAAATCTTAGGCTAGGCGTGGTGGCACACACTTGTAATCCCAGTACTTGGGAGGCTGAGACAGTAGGATCCACAGGTTCATAGCCAGCCTCAGCCTCTTAATGAGACCCTCTGCAACTTAGGGGGTGGAGCTCGGAGATAGAATGCCCCTGGGTTCAACCCCCAGTACTGAAAAAAAAAAAAAAGAAAAAGAAAGAAAGAAATGTGTTTGATCTTCCTTTTGTCCTTCATGGCATCCTTTTGGTTTATCTCTCATTTATAGAATTCACTTTACTTTGAATTGTGCTGGTGTTATTTGTGGACTTGTCTTTGCATGCTATCTAGAGCTTAAAATCTACTACAAGAGTTCTTAACTTTTGGGAGTTTCCTTATTAACCATTTTGAGACTATGATGAAAGCTATGACCTATCCCCCAGAAAAAATGTACATGTATACAAACACAAATTGCAGGATAAGGACTCTTTTTCTAGCTTGTGTGTTCCTTGTGTGTTCAGAGCAATACCTGAATTTTATTAATCTTTGTGTCTGTGGCAATGCCTGCCACATACATGGAAACACTCAGTAAATTGTGAATTAATTAATTGAAATACAAAATGAGACTCTCAAAGTTTCTCACTACAGAATTTCTAAACAGGATTTCTTCTTTGTTTCCTTAGGTTTCCATCTGAGTGGCACAGTAACCGAATCAGCTACTGCTTCTGAACCAGCAGTGACTTACAAAGTTGCAATCAGTTTTGATCGATGCAAAATCACTTCAGTGACATGTGGCTGTGGAAATAAGGACATATTCTACTGTGCTCATGTGGTAGCACTCTCCCTCTACAGGATCCGTAAGCCAGACCAAGTCAAATTGCGTCTTCCTATCTCAGAAACTCTTTTCCAGATGAACAGGGACCAACTACAGAAGTTTATTCAGTATTTAATCACGGCACACCACACTGAAGTTCTTCCTACTGCACAAAAGCTGGCAGATGAGATCCTGTCCTCCAACTCAGAAATCAACCAAGTAAATGGTAATTATACATTTTTCAGGCTAAAAGTGACCCTTTTCACAAAAAAAACCCTCTTCCTCTACGTTGTTGCTTCATTGCATTTTCAGAGTTGGGATATTTCTACAATCATAATCATTTAGCCATAATCAGTTCATTCTGTCCAAACAACTGTTGTGTTTAACTTTTAGTTTCTTAAAGCAATCCAGTTGTCTGCCTTATAAAGGTGGGATGTTGATAATATTCTATTTCTTGACTTCAGTGATAGTTACAGTTATAATCACTGTAATAATTCACCAATCTGTATACTTAATTTTAGGCAGTTTTCATAACATATCATAGTAATTTTTAAATTAATTTTTAAAACTGTATGCTCGCATGGTTGTGTGTACATCTGGGTGTATTTAGGACAAAAGACTGGAAGGAAATACTCTGTAATATGAATGGTAATCTATGGCTGGTAGAATTTGGGGTGGAGTTTTTAATGCTTTAATGTAATTTCTACAATAAGTATGTATTATTTTTATAATTTAAAAAAGGATGTATAAGAATGAAAGAAAAGCCAGGAATAGTGACACATGTCTGTAATCCTAATACTTGAGACAAGAGGAGTGCAGGTTCAGGGCCAGCCTCAACAACTTAGCAAGGCCCTGTTTCAAAATTTAAAATTAAAAAGTGCTAGGGGTGTGGCTTGGAGGTAGAATGCCCCTGGGTTCAATTCTCAGTACCAAAATAATAATAACAACAACAACAATAATAATAATAATAATAAGCAAAATATATTGAAAGAGAAATTGGTTCCTCAGACTTAATAGCCCCTTCGGGATATGTCTCATTGTACAGCTTCATGTTAACTTGGTTCCTCAACTCACACAATGGTTCATCTTGTAAGTATTTATAAAAGACAACCTTTCCAATTTGTCTTTTCTTATCACCATTCTTCTGTAATTTTGGGAAAATTCAGACTACAATATTAAAGTGTTATTTACATTTAGTAGGTCCACTTTACCACTACTGTAGGGTAGTAGTTTCATTCTCCTTTATTTTTATGAAAAGGCTAAAACATCCTAACCAGTGATCCTGTATAGGAGCACTTTAATTGAATTTTAAACCAAAGGATTTTTTAAGATTTTGACCAGAGCTAGGCATCTTAGTGAAGCCCTCTGTCTCAAAAAAACAAAACAAAACAACAACAAAAAAACCCAGCCAGGCGTGGTAGCACTTCTAATCCCAGTACTTGGAAGGCGGAGACAGGAGGATCACAAGTTCCAGGCCAGCCTCAGCAACTTAGTGAAACCCTGTTTCAAAAAATAAAATAGGAAGCCAGGCGTGGTGGCTCACGCTTGTAATCCTAGTACTTGGGAGGCTGAGACAGGAGGATCCAGGTTCGCGGCCAGCCTCAGCTGCTTAGGTAGGCCCTCCACAATTTAGTGAGACCCTGTTTCAAAAAATAAAGAATAAAGCCGGGTGTGGTGGTGCACGCTTGTAATCCCAACATTCGGGAGGCTGAGACCGGAGGATCCGGGTTCGCGGCCAGCCTCAGCTACCTAATGAGGCACTCCACAACTTAGTGAGACTCAGTTTCAAAATAAAGAATAAAAAATAGGGCTGGGGGTATATCTCGGAGGCAGATGCCCCTGAGTTCAATCCCCAGTACCGCAAAAAAAAAAGAATAATAAATAGGACTGGGGATATAGCCTGGAGGTAGAATACCCCTGAGTTCAATCCCCAGTACCGCCAAAAAAAAAAAAAGGACTGGAGGTGTAGCTCAGAGGTACAATGCCCCTGAGTTCAATCCTCAGTGCCAAAAAAAAAGGTTTTGTTGGATATTAATGAGGGACAACTGAAGAAGCCAGTTTGTGAACACCAAGTCTAGTTTATCTAGTTAAAATGATCTGTGGCCAGGTGTGATGGCACACACTTGTAATCCTAGTACTTGGGAGGCTGAGACAGGAGTATCACAGGTTCTCAGTCAGCCTCAGTGAGACCTTGTTTCAAAATAAAGAATAAAAAATAGGTCTGAGGGTATAGCTCAGATGCCGAAAGCCCCAGAGTTCCATCCCCAGTACCACAAAAAATAAAAAATAATTTTAAAAAATTTATCTGTGGTCTTCCTAAAACTGTCCCTTCCTCTACTATCTGACCTTTGGATGTTGACATTTCTTATTTAATCTTGGTTTCTACTTTTCTTACTTTACATGATCTCTATAAGTAATCATAGTTACATCCTTCACTTCAGATGTCATCTGTATACTATGATTCATAGACTTATTTCTAGCCCCAGTACCACAAAAGAAAAAAAAATCCATTTTGGCAGTTTCATTTTGTTTTGGGTCCATTGTAGACTAGCAAATGTTCACCCTGTTTACCTTCCTTTCTCTCCTTTCTTTCTCTTGTGAAATTTTACTGTAAGTAGGTCTCAAGGCTTTGCCTTATCCTATCCCTGTCCTAGGAGGTTTCTAAATGTGGCACTGGGTATTTATAAATTGTGCCTTATTTCTTCCATAACTACTGTGAATACCACCAAATGGGCCCTAAGTGTTCTCCACTTTTTTCCATATCTCTTCACATTCTTAGGGGGACTGTCAGTCTATACCTCTGGCCAGTTGATTAAGGCCTGCTCCCCTGGGAGACTAGATCCTGATTCTGCTTTTTCATGTCCTAGTTTAATCATCCAGGGGTGAAAATTGGTATTCATACAAACCTCTGCTGAAACACCATTACTGTTCTTTCCTTACCCCCATCCAAGGTACACAGAAGCCTAGTTCTTGGTTTACCTAGTTTATCTCAGTTATGTCTTTATTGAGCTACTAAAACCATGATCCTTAGAGGTGAGACTCAGTAATCTGCATTTTAAACACAACCCTCAAGTGATTATTCTGTATATTATATTAACATTTGAGAGAATCATTGTACTGATAAGAACTGTTTTCCTCACTGTGGGAAAAATGCATTATTTTGACTAATCCCATATTCTTAGTAGAGTAATCCAAGAAAGAATGGAATTTGGCCATCTTCAGACACACACACACCATAAACTTACATTCAAGGGGACTGAAACCAGCTGGTGAATCATGGCAGTATGAGGATGGAGGCCACAGAATCTTTAGGCTTGTAGTGAAGAGCACAGGCTTTACAAAGAGACTGATACACTGATTGTGGCTTATATACTTTCTATGCATTAAGTTACTTACCCTGTCTAAACTTTAATTCCTTCATTTTAAAACTAGGATAAGCCGGGCGTGTTGGTGCACACTTGTAAGCCCAGTACTTGGGAGGCTGAGAACGGAGGATCTGGGTTCGCGGCCAGCCTCAGCGATTTCGTGAGGCCCTCCACAACTTAGTGAGACCCTGTTTCAAAATAAAGAATAAAAAAAAAATAGGGCTGGGGGTATAGCTCGGAGGTAGAATGCTCCTAGGCTCCATCCCCAGTACTGAAAAAAAAAAACAAAACAAAAAACCTAGGATAATAATATCACCTCATAGAGTTGCTTTGAAGGTTCTTTGGAATTTATTCAACAAATATTAACTGACCACTACTATGTGCCAAACAATTTTCTACATGTTGCAAATATACCAGCAAACATAAATTTCTGCCCTCAGTGAACATACATTTCAGTGGGTGTATGAATAAAAAGTGCTCAGCCTTTGGAAGCACTCAACAAATATTTAAGGATAAGGAGTTTTGTTTTGCCACTTTGGTATACAAAAGAAGTATAAAATACAGTGTTTTCCAACCTGTAACTTGTGTCTAGATGATCAATAAGACATATACTTGCTCATTCTATAAATATTAACTCAGTATTGTGAATTCTACAAATATTAACTCAGCACTATAAAGAACCAGGCACTGTGAGATATAAAAATGAATCTCTGTTCTTTAAAAAATTCAGTTTCAGCCGGGCGTGGTGGTACACGCTTGTAATCCCAGCATTTGGGAGGCTGAGACCAGAGGATCCGGGTTCGCGGCCAGCCTCAGCTACCTAGTGAGGCACTCCGCAACTTAGTGAGACCCGGTTTCAAAATAAAGAATAAAAAATAGGGCTGGGGGTATAGCTTGGAGGTAGAATGCCCCTGAGTTCAATCCCCAGAACCACAAAAAAAAAAAAAAAAAAAAATCAGTTTCACTGGGAACATATGAGAAATGCACAATTCTCGTGCAAAATAAAATGCAACAGAAGTAATAATAAAGTGTTGTGAAAAGTATTCTTGCCTTATTGCTGAGCATGAGATGGGCATAATTTTTGCAGGTGGCAGTGGGATATATGAGTAACTTGGTGAGGGGGTAAAAAAGAGCCTATCCTTCCAGGTGAACTAAGAGGTAAATAAACCTCACCAGTGTTAGCTTCTCTGTATACTTATGATTTCTGTTTTTCATTGTGGCCCTGACAAAATTAGCAAGGAGAACAGTTGATTTTTTGGTCAAAGAATAGGTTAGAGGGAATAGGAGGGGAAAATATAAGAAAATATGATTAGCCCTTAGGGATACTGTTTCTGACTGAAACATGGCATAAATATAGGGGAAACAAGACTGGAAATGAACAATATGCCCAAAACATAGATCTTGAATGTCAACTAAGGCATTAGGACTTAGTTCACTAAGAATAGTGCATTATTTGCCGAGTGTGGTGGCACAGGCATGTAATCCCAGTACTTGGGAGGCTGAGACAGTAGGATCGCAGGTATACGACCAGCCTCAGCTACTTAGAGAGGCCCTGTTTCCAAATAAAGAATTAAAAATAGGCCTGGGAGTGTAGCTCAGAAGTAGAATGCCCATGGGTTCAATCCCCAGTACTGCAAAAAATAAATAAAAATAAAAAAAATTAAGCTGGGGGTGTAGCTCAGAGATAGAACTCCCCTGAGTTCATTCCCCAGTATCCCCCCCCCAAAAAAAGAATAATGCATTATTAAAGACTTTTGAGCAGGAAATGATATGATTAGAACTACATTTAGAATAAAATATTTAAAGAATAGTAGCATATACCATAAACTGGCAGATTATATGTGTTAATCATTCTTCTGTGGAATGAATGAATGAATGAATGAATGTGTTAATCAACTGAAATCCTGGATAGTAAGATGCACTAAAAAAGCTTGGCAGAAAATTAGCTTTCTTGTGCAAACCCAGATTTCATTTAAGTAGGGCTCTGTCCTAGGGAGACAAAGAAAAAGGTATATTAACTGATTAAAACATGAAATGAATTTATAACCTTTTGCATGACTACATCTAAAATATTGACAGGGTCTGTCATCACTTAGAGACAGGTTTCTAAAAACTTGTCACAGAACTGTTTATAAGACAGTGAAAAAAGAAGATTCAGTTTTCATTCCAAAAACATTTCCAAAAGCCTGTCATATTACCAGCACAGTGCTGTAATTGATTCAGCTATGGATTCAACTGTGAGCAAGGGGCTAACAGACTACTATGGAAGAGGGATGTGTAAATAACTACAGCTGTGTTTTAGGTGTTGTTGAGGTGAGCCCAAATATAAAAGATAATTTGAGTATAAACTTATAAAATCATATCACCCTGTATTCAACTCTCCCTGTGCTTTAGGGAACAGTTTTATAGTATACTTTTAAAATAACATTTTTATTTTCTAAAAGTATTTTATTAAAGTATTTAAAAATAATATATGTACATTAAGACATATTTGCACTTCATAGAGAAGCAAAAGAGGAAAAATAAGCCAGATGTAGTGGTGCACACCTGTAATCCCAGTACTTGGGGGGCTGAGACAGGAAGATCACAGGTTCATGGCCAGCCTCAGCAATTTAGCAAAGCCCTCAGCTAACTTAGTGAGACCCTATTTCAAAGTAATAAAATAAAAATAGGCCTGGATTGTAGCTTAGATGTAGAATGCCTCTGAGTTCAATCCTTAGTACCAAAAACATATATGAGGATTTTTCTCCACACACACAACAAAATTCTGCAGCAGACACCACTTGGCTGTCTTCTAATCCAATTCATTTCTGACCCTATCTACCTGGAAACAGTGTTAGATCCCACAGACTTGGGGCCCAGTCTCCAAGATTATCATCCCCACTCCACTTCAGGTGCCAATTGCAAGTCTCAGGTTGTTTTAGCTGTTTCTGTATGTTTTTGACTGACTGACTACAAATTGAGGTTCCGACAACTGCAGTGTGTGTGTGTGTGTGTGTGTGTGTGTGTGTGTGTGTGTGTGTGTGTTACTAGGGATTAAACCCAAAGGCAATTCTACCTCTGAGCTACACCCCCAGCCCTATTTTATTCTTTATTTTGGAACAGGGTCTCACTAAATTGTGGAGGGCCTCACAAGTTGAGGGTGGCCGTGAACCTGGGATCCTCCTGTCTCAGCTTCCCAAGAACTGGGTTGTGAAGCTTCACAACCTAAATTTTGATTAACTTGCTTAGAGTAGCACACAAAACTCGGGGAAACATTTGCTTAACTTTGTCAGTTTATTACAAAGAATATTACAAACAATACAAATGAAGAGATGCATAGGGCAAGGCATATGTGAAGAGCAGCCAAGCTTCCATACCCTCTCGAGGTGTGTGCCGCTCTCAAGGAACCTTCTCATGTTCTGCCATCTGGAATATCAACAAACCCTCTAGTTTGGGGTTTTTGTGGAGGCTTCATCACATCAGCATAATTGATTAATTCATTGGTGACTGGTAAACAACTTAAACTTCAGCTCTTTCCCCTCCCAGGAGATTGGTGTATGGGGCTGGAAGTCCCAACTGCCTTGGCAAATAGCAACTATCATTAAGCTCTCTAGGGGCTGCCAACCATCAGTCAATTCATTAGCATAAAAAAGACACATCACTTTGAAGATTAAAAGTTTTTCAAGAGCTAGGAAACAGGACAAAGACTAAATATATCGTTCACAATATCACATGTGTATTTCCTTCTAGAGAGGATACAACTGTGACTTACTTGAACCTGAAACCAGCATTAGACCTCTTACATTTATTTAGGCCCACACAGTTGACAAAGCCAACATTAAAGCAGAATAACCTCTCGGTATTTGAATATGCTCACAAAGTGCCCCTCCAGTTGAGTGTAGCATGTGAACTCAGGGAATTCATTTCACGGTTCCCATTCCTCACAGGTGCCCCTGACCCCACAGCTGGGGCCAGCATTGATGATGAGAACTGTTGGCACTTGGATGAAGAACAGGTGAAAGAACAAGTGAAGCTCTTTCTCTCCCAGGGCGGTTACTATGGCTCTGGAAAGCAACTCAACTCTATGTTTGCCAAGGTAAGATACGAAAAGGTCTGTTTGTTTGTTTTAAACTTTAAGTAAACTGGGCTCACTTCACTTCTGCCTTCATGCATTGACCCTAACTCATTTGACCTAGTTGTACTGAATACCTGAAACCTAGTGGGAGGGGCTGAGCCCAGCAGATCTGAGCCAGCTGCATCTAGGGAGCCCTACCACCTCATCCTCGTGGTCCTGTTTCTTCTGCTTCATTCCCCAAATAAGCTAGGATTGCTGGGAGGTTTGAGCAAAGAAACCATCTTCTCTCTGCTTTGGACCCAAGGCTGCTTGATGAAGCCCTGAAGACTGGTTTCAACACTTTCCTGAATGAACTTAGTATTTTGAAACTAGGGTCTCTCATAGCAGGCTTGCTTCCTTCCTTCCCACCTTCCTTCATATCTCTAGTAAGATATGATTCACATATTATACAATTCACCTATTTAAAGTGTGCAGTTTAGTCGGGCGTGGTGGCACACGCACACTTGTAATCCCAGTACTTGGGAGGCTGAGACCAGAGAATCCGGGTTCACGGCAAGCCTCAGCTACTTAGTGAGGTTCTCTTTCCAAATAAAGAATAAAAAATAGGGCTGGGGGTATAACTCAGAGGTAGAATGCCCCTGGGTTCAATCCACAGTACTGTAAAAAAAAAAAAAAAAGTGCAGTTTAAGCTGAATGTGGTGGTGCATGCTTGTAATCTCAGTACTTGGGAGGCTAAAACAGAAGGATTTCAGGTTTGAGGCCAGCCTCAGCAGCTTAGATTCTCAGCAACCTAGCAAGACTCTATTTCAAAAAATAAAAAGGACTGGGAGTGTATTTTGGAGGTAGAATGCCCCTGCATTCAATCCCTAGAACTATAAAAATAAATGAAGTATACAATTTAATGGTTTTTGGTATATTCACAGATATATGAACCCCTCACTGCAGTCAGAATTTTCATCATCTCATAAAGAAACCTCATACCCTTGTCTACCATACTCTCTTATCTTTCACATTTTCCTCCCCTGGCCCTCAGCAACCTCTAATCTACTTTCTACTCTATAGGTTTCCTTATCCTGAACTTACATATGAATAGACTTATAGAGTGTAGTCTTCTGTAACTGGTTTCTTTCACTTAGGCTAATTATTTTCTAGGTTCATCTGTAGAAACCTACCGATGCTAGGTTGTAGCATCGGTACTTTATTTCTTTTTAAGGCTCAATAATAGTCAATTGTATAGATATTCCTTTTTTTTTTTTTTTTTTTTTTTTTGCGGTATTGGGGATTGAATCTAGGGGCATTCTACCTCCGAGCTACACCCCCAGCCCTATTTTTTTTTCCTTATTTTGAAACAGGGTCTAAGTTGCGGAGTACCTCACTAGGTAGCTGAGGTTGGCCGTGATCCTGGATCCTCCAGTCTCAGCCTCCCAAATGCTGGGATTACAAGTGTGCGCCACCACGCCCAGTTGATACTCCATAGTTTGCTTATCTATTTGTGTGTAGATAAATAGATGTGGACATTTGGATTGTTTTTTACCTTTTGACTATTATAAGTAATACTGCTGTAAACATTCTC
Organism: Graphiurus murinus; assembly: GCA_004027655.1. NCBI lineage: Eukaryota > Metazoa > Chordata > Mammalia > Rodentia > Gliridae > Graphiurus > Graphiurus murinus. The sequence goes on from PVLC010030887.1 coordinate 17,939, forward strand.
GTATGGGTTCTGTGTGGACTATTTTCCAAAGTAGCTGCATCATTTTACAGTCTCACCAACAGTATATGAGGTTCTAATTTCTCTATATCCTGGCCAACACTTGTTACTGACTTGTGATTCTTGCCATCCTAGTGGATATGAAGTGGTATTTCATTATGCAAACAGGCTGTCTTGGTACATGCAAAGATCTTGCTTATATAGCAAGAGGCCTTCTTTCTGGCTCTTTGGCTATGCTGTGCTCAAATAATGTCACTTTCTCACCCAACTCCTTCTCTTCCTACATTTTTATGATATGCACTCATTGTCTCTTGCCCCTCTCTATGTTCAGGTTCGAGAGATGCTGCAGATGAGAGATTCCAATGGAGCCAGGATGCTGACACTTATAACTGAGCAGTTTATGGCTGACCCACGACTCACACTCTGGAGGCAGCAAGGAACAAGCATGACAGATAAATGCAGGCAGCTCTGGGATGAACTAGGTAAGTCTCCACCTCTCAGCAAAGTGCTCTGTCCTATTAGTTTGCCCTCTGGCAACAGTGTCATTTGCTGTCAGTCATTGCATAGATCTTGCTAAGTCTAACTGGTGGAAAATTTAGGTTCTACAGAGGCCACCTAGAGTAACTTGAACTCACTTTCATTGCTTCTCCAGCATTGTGCTTTGCTGTCGACATTAGTATTCTGTTCCAGATGTTACTCACATAAAAGCCTTTACTGAAAAAAAAAAAATCTCTTGGCTTCCATTGCGACTAGCCTAGCTTCCCAAATATTTATCATTTCCACTTCTGTTGCTTTCCCTGAAGCTACTCTTCTGTATTACTCATAGTCAGACCTGTTAGACCTAGGGCATTTTCTGAGGCTTGGGGTCTGCCCTTCTATTCTTCTTTCTCTGTACTCCCTTAAGGATTATTTTGTGTGTGTGTGTGTGTGTGTGTGTGTGTGTGTGTGTGTGTGTGTGTGTTGCTAGGGATTGAACTCAAGGGCATTCTACATCTGAGCTACACCCCCAGCGCTATTTTTTATTCTTTATTTTATTTTATTTTATTTTTTTTTTGCGGTACTGGGGATTGAACTCAGGGGCATTCTACCTCCAAGCTATACCCCCAGCCCTATTTTTTATTCTTTATTTTGAAACCGAGTCTCACTAAGTTGCAGAGTGCCTCACTAGGTAGCTGAGGCTGGCCGCGAACCCGGATCCTCCGGTCTCAGCCTCCCGAATGCTGGGATT
>PVLC010030888.1:0-19186 GCA_004027655.1 Graphiurus murinus
CATTAAATTGCTGGAAATTTCAAAGGCATGGGCCTGAGAGCTCGTGGATCATGGGACAGTCAGAGCCTGCATGAACAATGGTGATCCCGGGGGACGGCTCCTGTCAGGGTCGCTCCTCGTCTGGCCTCCCCTTCCTTCCGACATGGCCTTGTCATCTGTTGGGCACCCGGGGCTTCTCCTGGGTCTGGCACACAGTATGTACTGTGTCAACGTTTGCTGTGATTGTTTTTGTTATTACTGTCCCTGGGCCTGGTGTTTCCTGAAATTGAATCATTTCTGTGACTCTAAAGTTTATTTTATTTTATCCAAGCTCCAGGCTAATGGCCCTGGATTCCCAAAGCAAGGAAGACTAATTCCGACACAATCTCTTTCCTGTGATTTTTTAAACACTCCCACTGCAGGAGAAGGTAGGCTTGCTCCAAGAGCTCACTTAGAGTAGATAAACATTTGGCCTGTGGATATATAAACAGTCCCAATGTCCACCTTTTTCTAGGTGTCAGGCCTCAAAAAGGGCTTTCAGGATGCTGTACATACTTGTTCGGTCGTTGACTTGTTCACCTGGTCGTTACCACTAGACTGCAAACCACGCTGGGACTGTTTTGTTCATCATTACAAATCCAGTGGCAGACAGTGACTATTGCATCACAGGTTCTCAATACGTATTATTGAATAAACGAATGGGCATCTCATCTATGCCACCCTGCCTGGCACTGGGAAATCAGAGTTGGACACAATCCCTGCTGTCCATGAGCTCCTGGTCTCTAGAACACTCCTATTCCATCTGGCCCCCACCATCTACCTGAAGTGCAATGCAGATCAACACAGGTGCCCACGAGATAGGGAAGCACCTTGCAGTGGTGACAGGAGCCTGGCGGGAGTGACACTTTCACAGGGACACCAGAGGAGGCGTGCCAGATGAGGTGGGATCTGATCTGCTTTGATTTTGGCATTAAGGACGATCTGCAGGAGGAGTCAAGCTCAGAGGTGGACCGCCCTGGCGGCAGATGAACGTCCAGGTCGGCCACTTGTATAGTGCACATTGGAGCAGAAACTCTTGTCCATCCTGTATATGACACAGCATCCAGCACAGAGTAGGCTCTCAATAAATTGCAGATTAAGAGAATGAATGACATGAGAATGGAAAGAAAAGATGGGACCTGGAAGTCATTTTGGAGGTTTGCTTAGCAACTACTATGGGTTTCCTTGCCTACTCCCATCCTTGACCTGCAGGTGCTCCTGTCTGGAAGGAACTTTGAGTCCATCCCCCTGGACCTCCACAACACTCCACCAGGTGATCATCTGGTTCTGCTGCAATGCCCCTTAGAGACAGACGCACCCTCCCTCCCACATAGCCACTTCCTTTCTCATATAGATCTGCTCTTTAGGCTGACCACACAGGAGCAGAAGGTGGCAGGAAAAGAGGCCTCCTCTTGGAGTCTGAAGACCTGGACTTGACTGCTGGCCTTGCCACTCACTGGCCACACAGTCCTTGACAGGGCAGAGTAGTCAGTGGGAACAAGTGTGGACTCTTGTGTCTGGCAAAACTGGAGCTGCATGACATTCAGCGCCTCAATTTCCATATCTGTACAATGGGGATAGTAATAGCACTTACTTCATGGGGCTTATGAGTTAAATAAGACAGTGCGTGCAAAGTTCTTAATACCTTACTTGGCAAATTGGTGAGTGCTTAATGAAAGTTAGCTGTGAATCTTAGTATGATCATCTTTGTTTCTTTCTCTGGGTAATGAATGGGCATGGGAACCCTGCCTTGGACGTTTCAGGGCATTGGTGTGGGGGGCAGGGAGAGAATGGAGGTGCAGCATCCACGGAGGTGGGGGACTCTGAGTCACTCCCCTTGACATTAGCCTTTGCTGCAGGAGAGCCCAGCACCTAGCTTAGCCTCCAAGTCACTTCTATCCCCTCTCCCCTTTTGGTAGCTGGGTTTCTGGTCCTTGATCTTGACCTACAAGACATATATTTAGAACAGGCCTTCAAAGAAAGGAAGACAAGGGGAAGAAAAGGAAATGGGCAAGGTTCTTGCTTTCAGCAGTCCCTTGGCGAGCTCAGGACCCAGACTCTCTGACCCCTTTGCAGAGGGGCTCGCCTGGCCTTTGAAATAACCATTTCCTTCCCTCCCAGCATTTTCAGATCAGAGAGGTGGGAGGGGCGTGATGGTTTGGTTCCGGAGCCTCTGAATAGGAGCGCCAGCTCTCTGATGTGCACCTCCTCTCTGGGGCGCTGGCCCTGGGATACAAGACTCCCAGAGCCGGCTCCTCCTGTGGTCTACCTTGGCCTCACCACAGGCCCAGCTGCGCTGGCCACACGGGGTTCTTTTAAGAGGCTTGGCTGACTCCCAGTACAGCTGAGATGTCCCAGGACCCAGAATGTCTGAGCTGGAAGAAGCTTTAAGATGCTTTGGGCCTGTGGTTCCTAGGCTGAGACACCTGAGAGGATCCTTGGGTGATTTTCAGTTCTTTCAAAAGCCTAAAAGAAATGTATACAGCTCCTCCATGAATTCTCCCAGGCTCCTAAGAGTATCAGATGTCACCTCCAATCATCTCAGGGTGGTCCTCGGTAGCCTAGTGTCACTGACAACAGTAACATCTTCCCCATGGGTTTACCATGTGCCAGGAGCCATCCAGGCAAGGCCCTCTGAGCACACTGTATGGAGCACATATAAATTGGTTCCACCAGATTCCTCAGAAAATTGGGAATGGATCCACCATATGATCTAGCTATACCATTCCTGGGTATCTTTCCAAAGGGACTGAAATCAGAAAATTATAGTAACATATGCATATCCATGTTTATAGCAGTACAATTCACAATAGCCAAATTATGGAACCAACCTAAGTGTCCATCAATAGATGAATGGATTACAAAGTTATGGGATATACACAATGGAATTCAATAAAGAAGAACCAAATAATGTCATTGCAGGAAAATGGGTGGACCTGGAGAACATTATGTTAAGTAAGATTAGCCAGTTACAAAAGGTGAAGAGGCATATGTTTTCTCTCATATGCGGAAGCTAGGGAACAATCAGGACACCAGAGGGACTTCAGATAATGGAGGAGAAATTTCAGTGGAGCCAGGGAAGTGGTCTAGGGGAAGGTGGGGGAGGGAGAGGGAGATTCGATGAAGGAAACATGTGCATATGTGAGAATATCAGTGTCCATCTCAATACTCAGTATGGGGAGGTTGGAGGGGGGAGAGGGGAGGGAGCCGGTGGAAAGCCCACCAAGTGTTGAGTGCATGTATGCCACCGCCACTATGAACTGCATTATGATGTGAGACTACAATACACCGATAAAAGTTTAAAAAAATAAATTTAAAAATTTTTTTAAAAATGGCCCCACCAATGTCAAAGAAGGACTTGGTTCTCAAAGCATGAACTAAAATCACACCCAGGTGTAATGCACAACACACAGGCTAATGCCCAACATCCAGCCCAGGTGTACCCAGAATACATCTTGACAGCCAACGTTAGAGAACTATAATCATTGGCAGCTGAAGACCAATCACCTGGGCTTCCTCCACAGCGGAGCCTTGCCAATGTTGATACCAAGACTAACACTGGCTCGCCCAGCTCTGCTGCTAGCTATGGGTCAGTTCCTCACCATGGGTCTGGTTAAGGTCCCCCATGGCATTTCCTCCTGACATCATCAAAAGTGCCAAGTATCCAGACCAGAAGCACATTGATCAAGCTCTGTGATACATGGGCTGTCTGACCTGCCTTCTAGGATATACTAACCTCAACTTCTCAATCTTCTCCCCGTTCCCCTCTCTTAACCCTAGTGATTATGCTTGTGTGATATGTTAGTAGATAAAGAACCTACCTTGGTCACAATTGCAATGAATGTTCTTGAAATGGCTAAGATCATGCTTTGGTTGTTTCCACAATCTGTGTCTGCTCAGAACATCATCTCACTGATCTCTGGTGCTATAACATGGAGACATTTCTGATCTCTATTTTGCAGATGGAAAAAGTAAGAGTCAAAGCATTAGGTACCCTGCTCAAGGTCATGCACCTAGGAGTCTGATTTCCCAACCCCAACTCTTGCCACCAAGAGGTAGTCTCTTGAAAAGTGAGCTATGGGTCTGGATATTGCCAAACGGGCAAGTGCATTCATCCTTATTCTGGAAAGGGGATTTGGTAGGGCACTTTTGGAACCCAAGTCTCACCTGTAGGAGGAATAATGAAAGGGCGGTGGAATAATTGAGGACCTGCTACCTATTTTGGAGATCCAAGGCCCAGAAAGTGAGATCTTGCTAATAGACACCCTGTGAACTGACAGATGGGACCAGAACTGTTCACTTAAGTGGACTTTTTGGGCCTGACTCCAGAGCTCCTGTGGCTAGCCAGGAAGCAGGGTGGCTGTGGGTTGTACTCAGCCCACAGCATTTGCCCACAGCTCTGACTGGCAGGGTCTCTGATTCCCCTGTCCCAGCAGGCCGCTCCCTGAAAAGGGTCAGACCACACATCCTGACTAATTTTCCACCAGTCCCCACCTACCTCCCACCAGCTGCACGGGTGCATTTGCCTTGCCAGACCACAGAGTTTAGAGCTGGCAAGGCCTACGGGTCTCATCTTCAGCAAACTCTTTCTTTACCACCTGTGACTTCTTTTTTTTTTGTGGTACTGGGGATTGAACTCAGGGGCATTCTATCTCCGAGCTAGACCCCTAGCCCTATTTTTTTTTATTCTTTATATTGAAACCAAGTCTCACTAAGTTTCGGAGTGCCTCACTAAGTAGCTAAGGCTGGCCACGAATCCGGATCCTCCGGTCTCAGCCTCCCGAATGCTGGGATTACAAGCGTGCGCCACTATGCCCGGCTTACCACCTGTGACTTCTAATCCCATATTGTGGATGCACTTAACAGTTTGCAAAGTGTTTCCACATCTTGCATGTTATGCAATTTTGAGACCCAAAGTTGGTCTGGGGGCTAATAGGGTAGTAGTACTCCATTCTACAGAAGGGGGAAAGGTAGTTCTAGGTACCTTGTTCAAGGTCATGTACTTGGAGAAGAGTTGTTGGAGTCAGAATTCGGAACTGGCTAAGCCTGTTCCACCTCCTGCTGTCTCTTTCACCAAAAAGCACTTCTGGGATAGGTCACATGCTAAACTGTGCCCTGCAAAGAACTTTCTATATAACTAACAGCATCACCATTAACCATTGCATTTTTCCTGTAGTGGACACATGCAGGTACCCAAATTAAAAGTTAAACCTTAGCTTGAAGGCCTGTACTCTTAGGATTCATGATGTGATTGATAAAAGACACAGATGTTCAGCTCAGCGATGGTTTAGGTCTCAGACTCAAAACTCTCTCACTGTGACCCTGTAAGGACCATTCACCACCTGAAATGGTCCTCCACCTGCTCCCCCATTCACCACCTGGTCCTCTGTTCTACATGTGCACAGTGAAGATGATAGTACCTACCTTGCTCATTATGGAAATGAATAGGGCCACCCAATGAAAGTGTCTTTGTAAAAGTTTAAGAAGTGTTACGTAACTGTTATACTTGATAGATCCTTACAAGCAGCTAAGACAAGGGAAATTCACATTTGCATGCTAATGATTAAGTGCTTCCTGAGTAATTTGCATGGCTAACTCTATTCATCTGAACAAAAGTACCATTATCTTCCCCATTTTATAGATGAGGAAACAACCCCGAGATCTGAAGTAACAGGTAGCAAATGCAGAAGCAGGATATGAACTCTTGGTAATTTAGCGTCAGCAGGTAAGCTTTCTAACAGTCCAGGTGCATGAGAATCACTGAAGGGCTTGTTAAAACTTAGATTGTTGACTCTCCTCCCCAACACCAACTTGTTTCTGATTCACCAAGTTAACGGTGAGGCCTGAGAATTTGATTTGTAACAAGTTCCCAAGTGATGCCTGTGCTGCTGGATCAGAGACCACATTTTTTTCTCCTACCCACCCTGGCTGTACCCAGGCCTCCAATGCCTGTTCACCCAGGTTAGCTGGACATCTGTGAGCACTGGATGGGTGACCACATCCTGTGGATATAGGTTATTCTAGCAGAGAAGGGTGGAAGGGGACAGCGTTGCTGAGAAGGCCCTTTCCCCCTCAGAAACCAAGTGAGAGACAATGCTTCAGGCACCTGCCTGTGTGTGAAGGCCTGGCAGGTGCCTGAGTCCTCATTGCTGTGGCTACTCAGGCCCCTCTCCAGAGCAGCCAGGGAAAGGAAGATCGTAGGCCCAGGGAAGACACAGGGAACAGAGTCACAGGATGCCTCCTGCACTCCCAGGGCTCAGGGAATAGTCTAGGAGTAGAGATGAGGTGCAGCCTTCGAGAACAGAGAGTACAGGCCAAGAACATGTAAATTTAATTAAACTAAATTTATGTTTTTGAAACAAAATAAGAAAAGGATTTCTGAAAGAATTGAAGCATTTCAGGAAACAGGAGTCCAGCCAAAAACAGTAGTCACAGAAGAGTAAAAACTCAAGGCAAATGGATATCCAATTGTTCCTGAGCTGTATTTGCACCACAATAATAAATGAATGAATGAATGAATAAATAAATAAATAAATAAATGGCACTGTCTTTAAATTTCACTTTGTGATTTCCATGTTGCTAGTGTATAGAAATAAAGTTGATTTCTGTATCAACTGATCTGGTATCCTGCAATCTCACTGAACTCATTTATTAGTTCCAGTAGCTCTGTGTGGATTCTAATGGGATTTTTCCATCGATAATCATGTCATCTGTGATAAGAGTTGTTGTACTTCTTCCTCTCTAATCTATATATGTCTTTCATTTTTCTTGCCTTGATGAAAGAACTAGAACCTCTGATACAGCAGAGAATATCAGTGAAAGCAAACATCGTGTCTGGTTCCTGAGCTCTTAGTACATGTGATGTCAGCCCTGGGATCGTAGCTGCCCCTTCTGTTCCCTTCCCTCTCAGTTTCCTGAGGCTTTTAATTAGGAATTGATGTTGGCTTTTATCAAGTGATTTGGGGGCATCTACTGATAGAGAAAAATGTGGTGATCACAGGGGAGAGAGTCCAAGTGAGCCCAAAAGTAGCCTCTGCCTTCTCTCAAAAAGAAAGAAAAAAGGGAGAAAGAACCCTGTACAGTGTCAAGAGTCTTTCTTATGGAACCAGGTGTGGGGGTGCCTCTCTCCTTGCTGACATTCCTAGGGTTCAGATCCAGTCCTGTGGACTCTGAAGCCAGTGTTCTTTTCTCTATACCAAACTGTCTAAAGACTGACTCTAGAACTCAGCTTGGCCCAGACCCCTAAGATGGATGAAACCTCAGATTGCTCAATAACATAAAATAATAACAACCATTTTCTGAACACTTTGGGAATACCAAGCAAGGGTGGCACAATGAAACCATCATTTTGTATAATTAAAATGCACTGCTGGGTGGGGTGATACACATCTGTAATCCTAGTACTTGGGAGGATTGAAGATTTTAGGCTAGCCTCATCAATTTAGTGAGACCCTGTTTCAAAATAAAATAGGGCTGGTGGTGTAGCTTAGAGGTAGAATGTCCCTGGGTTCAATCTCCAGCACCAAAAAAAAATTGTTTTAAATGCACTGATAAAAAAAAGAAATACAAAACTAAACTGTGTGTGTGTGTGTGTGTGTGTGTGTGTGTGTGTGAGTGATACTGGGGATTGAACCCCGGGGCCTTCTACTACTGAGCTACAGGCCCAGCCCTATTTTATTTTTTATTTTCAAACAGGGCCTTGCTATCTTACTGAGGCTGGCCTTGAACCCTCATTCCTCCTGTCTCAGCCTCCCTAGTACTGGGATTACAGACATGTGCCACCACACCTGGCAGTATGCTGTTTTAAAATAGGAAAGTAAATATAATTTTAAAAAAAAAAGTAAGATAAAAAAGAAGAGGCCCAGGCTGGGAGCAGGATGAGGTCATCTGTGATGTGCCGTATGAGGAGGGGCTCCATGACGACACTGCCTCCTTTGCCCCCCTCCCTCCCCCCCGCACAGAGCAGCACTGGGCGCTTTGCCTGCATTCACTCCCAGAATCCTGGAAACAACCTAGAGGCTAGAGGCGATCGTCACCCTTATTTTACAGGAGAGGAGAATGGGGAGGGGACGTGGCCGAGTGGTGAGTGGCAGAGCTGGAGTGTGAAGTCAGTGGTTCTTACCTTTGGGGACCACCTCAGGACTTCTGCTTCTGCAGATTGCCGCACAGCAGGAGAGTTTGCATTTCTAGTAAGTTCCCACGGGATGTGGATGCTGCTGGTCCAGGGAACATGCTCAGAGAGCCACTACACTAAGTCTCATTTCCTCCTCCATGACCCTTGTGGGTGAGATCTTGGTGGCATGAAGATTACAAGAGTAACAAAGAGACATCAAAGAAGATGCTGCAAGATCCCTCTGGCTTGTGAAAAGAATGAACACATCCATTTCCCAGGACTGGACCAATGTCATCCTGCCTATGCCAGCGCCCCGGCCCCATTCCAGAATCGGCCAGCAGTTGTGACTGGAATTAAGGGCTGAGCTGACCAGTAGTGGAAGTCTGTGTAGGGACTTACACATCTGAAAAGAATGCCTGACATTTCTTCTGAAAGATGTCTTTCTGTCCACCCTCAATCCCTGTAGTGCAAAATGGCATTTTCCCCTAAATATACTTCAAGTGTTTTCTAATTTATTCTGTGACATCTGTATCAGAGGTACAAGGTACATCCAATTTTTAAAGCCCATAGACAAAGTTTTCTGCAAAATAATGGGGTAGGGTGGGGGAGCAACACAGAGCTATTCAGCATGTGATAACAAAAGGCAGCGTTAAACCAATCCCCAAGTTTTAAACATGTGACAACATTCCGCAGCTAGCCTTAGTTTAAAATTTAAGATTAAAATTTTCTTTAATCTCCCAAATCTTAGCCCCCCCCCCCAATCCATCTGCACTTTTCCCAAAAGTGCCATCAGAGATAAGCTGATTTTTATCATTCAATAGATATCGGGAGTACCACAAAGTCCCTGTGGGGGGAATTCTCCACCTTGCTACACTTTGGAGTCACTTGGGAGCATCAAACAATCTCTTTATCTGTTATGAGATATTAAGAAGTGGAACCAGATAGGACTTTCTAGAGGTAATTAGAGCTCTGCCTCCGGGAATAGATTAATCTGTGTGATTAAGAAGTAACAGATAAGTGATTTGTCTTGAGAGGGGGTCTGCTATAAAAGCCAGTCTGGCTAGATCAAGTTCTTCCTGTCCCTAGCCATGTGATGCCAGCCACCCCACCCCCTTCCTGCCACCAGGAAGGCCATTACCAGATGCAGCCCCTCAATCTTAGATCAGAGCCATGGGCCAAAATCAACCTTTTCTCTTTAAAACATTCCTAGTCTGTGCTATCGTGCTATTAACAACAGAAAACAGATGAAGACAGATCTAATGTCACTACCCTAATCAAACTGCTTTTATTCCTGTTAATTCTTTTTTTTTTTTTTTTTCGGTACTAGGGGCTGAACCCAGGGGTATTCTACCTCCAAGCTACACCCCCAGCCCAATTTTTTATTCTTTATTTGAAATAGGGTCTCACTAAGTTGTGGAGGGCCTCACTAAGTAGCTAAGGCTGGCTGTGAACTTGGATCCTCCAGTCTCAGCCTCCCAAGTACTAGGATTACAAGCATGCACCACCATGCCTGGCTCTTGTCAATTCTGATCCCTAGTTACATGCACAAATCTCTTGATTTTTTTTTTTTTTTTTTTTTTTACTTGAGATTAAACCCAGGGATAGTCTACCTCTGGGCCACACTCCCAGCCCTTTTAAATTTTTTATTTTGAAACAGGGGCTCACTAAGTTGTTGAGGGACTAAGTTGCTGAGACTGACTTTGATCCTGTGATCATCCTATCTCAGCCTCCCATGTACCGGTATTACAAGCATGTGCCACCATGCCCAGTTAACCTTTTCTATTTTTTATTCCATGCACTTTAAATATTTTCCATGTCTCTATAGGGAACTTTCATTGTTGACATTCTTAATAACCACCATTCTTCCAGAGTAATGTTAAGCCTCGATCACTGTCCAACTGTTGAACTTTCAGGTTTTGGTTAGTTTGTCACTATGATAGATCCAGTAAATCTTTCATGCCTCTAATATAATTATTTCTTTAGAATGGATGCTTAGGAGTGAGACTGTGGGGCCCAAGTGGATAAATGATGTTATATGTTCTGACAAGGCCATTTCTCAAAATGCTGTACCAGTTTGTGCCGTCACCAGAGATATATGTATGAACTCCATCTCCATGTTGTCTACACTGGGTCACGTGTCCACAATGCTCCTCTCTGCAAACTCCCTTCACCCCACACACAATTTACTGTATGCAAAGTGATGCTGTTGTAGATTGTAGATCCAAGATGATCCCAAATACTTTGCCACTGTTCCTGCTGAGAGGTGGAGTCTGACCCTCCTTCTCCTGGAACCTGGACTGGCCATCGTGACTCGCTCAAGCAATGGTATGTGGTAGATGTGATGCTCTGAGACTTCTGAGCCAAGCTGCAAGAAGCCTTTCGGCTCCTTCCCAAGTCTCTTGGAATGCAGGGGCTGAGGCTGACAGTCCCAGAGGAGTCCTGCCTGCCTGCCTCCACGGGCACCAGGCATGCGAGTGACGTCATCTTCGATTCTCTCACTGAGCGTCCTCAGATGCCATGAAGAGCAAGAGAATCTCTCAGCCGAGCACTGCCCACATTCCTGACCCTTATAAGCATGACCTACAGTGAAATGGTTGTGTAAAGCCATTAAATGTGAGGATACTTTCTTATGCAACAAGAGCTCACTGGAACAGATGCCTTTATGTTCCCTCTGTCTCCTTTGGTTTACTTTGCCCAGGTATTTTAATTTGCAGTGGTGTCTTTTTTCCCCTTTCAGTTAATTTGTGAATTGGCCTCTGTGTTTTGTCCTGGGGTCACACTTTGACTCTGATCCACACTTACACAGCATGTGTGGAACCCTGCAATCCACCCCTTACCTGCACCATTGGGGTACATGCTCCTGCCAAGGAGATTTCTACCCAAGTGGCTGCAGAGCATCCTTCCAGTTCTTTCATGATTCTGAATGTCATGGATGGTAGGGTGAGAAATGAGATTTGTTTTCCAAATCCAACACCCATATCCATCTGATCTGCCACCTTAGGTGCTACAAATGCAATAAAAAATGTAAGTTGAGCGTGGTGGCGCACGCTTATGATCCCAGTACTTCAGAGGCTGAAACACAGGGATTGTAGGTTCAAGGCCAGCCTCTGCAACTTAGTGAGACCCTGTTTCAAAATAAAAAATAAAATAGGACTAGGGGTGTAACTCAGAAGTAGAATGCCCCTGGGTTCGAGCCCCAGTAAAATACACAGAAACACACACACACATACACACACACAAGTAAAGATATACTAAGCATCATTTCAATGTTTCTCAACAAGAAGTTCCTTGTAAGTGCTTCCATAGCAACCAGAAAACACAGAAATAAGAGAATCCTCAATCCCTGAGTGGTTTCTACAGGACTATAATTTGGGGTTTTTGTACCTTGAACAAAAATACATTTTTTTCTGTTTGATTTTTTGCATGCATTTTGTGTTTATTTTATAAAACATTAAAGCAGTCTAAAGACAATGTAATGGGTAGTTTCTCATCATCTTATTCTAAACTCATTAATGATGTTTCTTCCTGCTTAAAGCATTTCTATTGATTTTTAAGGCATTTGGATATTTTTTAAAGTAGAGTTATAATAACAGAGAAATTTGAAAACAAGGTAAAAATCCACAGCCTACCACTTTGACATACTGACAACTACATTTTTATGTTTCCTGGCTGTTTTTACAACTCATGTGTGTTTAAATATTTTTCCAGAGTTTTTCACCTAATATTTTATCAAAAGCAGTTTGTATGATCCTTTATAAATTGTATATCCATCATTTTTAATGGCTATAGAATGTTTCTTTAGGGCTTATACTTAACGACTATCCTTCCCTTTTCTGAATATTTGGGTCAATTCCAGTTTTTCACTAAGCAGCTCTTTGATGAATATTTTTCTGCATATGGCTTTTTCCATATTTTAGGGTATTTTCTTAGGCTAGCGTCCCAGAAGGGGATTATTGAGTCAAAGCATATGAACGTTTTTATGGCTTCAAAGTATCTTTTGAAGAAGGTAGGTGTTCCATTTCATGAGGTTCCCAAACATAAAAGAGGAAATTTGGCTTAGAAAAATCCCTTGCTACACATGTATGTTAACATTTGGGTATAGGGCTGTTCTGATAATTTTTTAAGTAATTAAAGCTTGCCCTTTCAAATTAAATAAATATAAAAAGTTACTTCTTATTTTATTTGCTTTTAAGGAAGGTAATTTCTGGGCTGCTTTGCCCTTCTGAATTTTTCTAAAAGGATTCCACAAAGCCCCTCTGCTGTTTTCTCTTTATTCACAGACCACAGGTAACTTACCAGGATGGGAGTCTGAGGCTGGCCCCAATCAAACAGCAAGGCACCCAGTAGCGGGGTGTTGGGATTTCTCTGGACTCACCTTGCTATTAGAAACTTATCTCGTCCACAGAGACCCCACAATTCTCCTTCAACTTTTCATGAGAGGTGGAGACCTCTCAGGGGTCTCCTGGAAAGCCAGGTAGATGACCCAAGTTCTGAATAACGCTATTTTCCTATCCTTCCCTTTCCTTTCATTTCCTTTTCTCCTTCTCCTCCTTCTTCTCCCCTCTTCCTCCTTCTCCTCCTAGATCTCCTCTCCTCCCCCTCCTCCTAAATCTCTCCTCCTTCTCCTCCCCTCCACAATCTCCTCCCCTCCTCCTCCTCCTAAATCTCTCCTCCTTCTCCTCAACCTCCTCCCCTCTACAACCTCCTCTCCTCCTCCTCCTAAATCTCTTCTCCTCCTCCTCCTCCTCCTCTTTCTCCTCCTCCTCCTCTTCCTCCTCCTCCTTCTTCTTCTTCTTTTCTCTCTCTCTCTCTCTCTCTCTCTCTCTCTCTCTCTCTCTCTCTCTCTCTCCCTCTCTCTCCCCTCCCTCCCTCCTCTCCCTCTTCTGTCTCTTTCTCCTTTTCTTGGCTGTGAGCTTTTCTGAGATGGGGGAGTAGAATGGAAGAATAGACTATGACTTGAGGACAGAAGGCTCAAGTTCAAGTTCCAGCTCTGCCCTTGACCAACCCACTAACCTTAAGAAAGTTACCTACTTGCCTCCTCTGAATCTCATATTCCTTGTCTCTATGATGGAGACAATGACATGTACCCTGCTGCCTCCAGATCTGTTGTGATAACCCCAAGGGTAAGTGGTGAGGAATCTATACATGTGGACTGGAAAAATCTTCCTCAGATTATAAGAACAGTCAAAATCAAGGTTTTATTTTGTTAACTTGCTGGGGAAACGAGAAATCTGGATGGGGAACAGGAGGCCTGGAGCTGTGGGGGTGGGTAGGAGTGGGGTCTGGCTCATCAGGGGCACCAGGGTCCTGGGAGAGGGACTGTGCCTCGCTTTATGGAGGGCTCTCCATGTGAGAACACTAAGTCCCCAAGTCCAGGAAGCTGGAAACCCACAAACCAAGTTAGGGAGAGAATAACCATGGAAGGGTGCAGGGGGGCTATGTTTTATTTAAAGTGGTATCTTCTAAGCCACTTGATAATAATGTGTCTATATGGTTGTTAAGAAGGTGGTAAAAATATCAGGAGGAAGTAGCTGGAAGAAGGGCTCAGACTACTTTGTGACTGAAGCTTGACTGGTCAGGAGAGAGTCCAAGTGTGGCTGGCTCTCCTGCCAACTGGTCACAGGCCCTACCCTCTGAGCTGGGCCCTGCCCTCGGCCGCTGGCTGCTTCTGCTGGGTTAGAACCTGGCTTGCTAGTGCAAGGTAGCAGAGAAATTAGGAATGGTCTGGGGAACCAGGCTGCCCATCTAGCATAAGGTGCCCCGCCGTGGTTCAGTGAGCTGAGAAATACTTGCTTAAGTCCCTCAGGCGTCATTCATTGTCCTCATTCCCACCCGTCTTACACCCAGAGTGGCCAATTTCATTGTCCACTGTGATGCCAGAGCCTTGAAAGGGTTAGATCCATCTGTTCCTACTGTAGGGGAACGCCAAACACATGTTGTCTCCCAGTAGCCAGAGCAAGGGCAGGGGCCTGGGAAGACCAGGGGCCTCAGGGAGGCCCAGTGCTCTGTCTCCTTGACCGTCTGGTTTGGGGAGGCCGAGCATGACAGGTTTAGCGCATCAGAGGTCATGGGGCTCTCCCTTCAGCCCTGAGATTTAGTCAAGGAGCTTGTGTGAGAGCAGATGAATGATTTTGATGGTGAGGATCACTCCACATTCCTGCCCACTGGGGTCAAGAGATTTGAAATAATCACACCCTAATATGGGTCGTTGCCTTTTCGTGGGTTATAAAATCTATTTAATGGGTTTTGATCAGCCTCTTTTTTTTTCTTAGTAAATTAAAATAGAACAGAGTAGAAAATATCTGAGTGCAATAAGGCTAAATAGTGCCATATGAAACTTTGGTTTCAGATGTGTGTGTTTAAGGGATTGTGAGATCAAGGGTCTTAATCAAGAAACACTGAAAGCTACAATCTGTTAATAGGGGCACTACTGGCATTTTTTTTGGGGGGGGATATGTCTTTGGTGGGGAGACTGCCTCTTACATTGCAGAATTTAGCACCCTTGGCCTGCCAAATGCCAATAGTGTTTTCCTTCACTATGACAAAAGAAACTCCCCTTGACTCTACACTTCTAAATACCCCGCAGGAATGCTGAATGCTACTGATCAGCTGCAAAGTCTTGAACTCATAGGGCAGAGTGAAGAGAAAGCTGTAATCTGTTGCTGATCCAAGTAACCACACCTGCCCATTCCCATGCCTGGCAGAGTGGGTTCCCAACAGCCAGGGGCAGGAGGCTGTGTGGCAGGCAAGGGGGAACAGAGAGGGCCTGGCCACTCTCAAGGGCCAGGTTGTAGCCCTGACATCTGGGGACATCAGTGATAAAACTCCCATCACTTGGACAGATTTCACGTCCTGCCGTCTCTGGCGTATCTCAAGGACACATTGATCAGCTCTTATCCTTCTTGAAACAAAACCAGCAGTTACATTTATGCTTCCATATTGGCCACACCCTTTGTTACAGATACTGGGGGAGGGGCAGCCAACGGGTGCTGCATGGTAAAGGAATTGGGGTGTTGTGGAAGGCAGGCAGCCCACAGGCGTGGGGGTTTACCCCCATCCTCTTCAACAGCCCTCCTCATCAAGTCTCATGGTACCCAGGGATTCCTTAATTAGCTTATTTCTTTAAATTAAATAAATTTGCACAGCAGAACCTCTGATTGAATTGGGCTTGGGATCAGGTGCAAGGGCCCTTCTACTTTGGGGCTGCTTTCTTTTTAAAATCTTGGATCCTAAAGGCCTTAATAGGACACATTTTTTTCTTGCTCTTCCAAGGGTGTGGCAAGTGGAAACTCCAACCAAGAGAGGACTTGGCAGTTTGTCTGAGCTGGAAACTGCAAATGCCTCATTGTGGGGATAGTGTTTAAAATGGGAAAGTGTTCTTATGCAAGAAATTCCAAGATAGAGTTCAGTTACTAGGTGCCACGAGAAAGGCAGATGTGAAACTTTAGGCTAAGGGTGATGAAATTTCAGGGTGTGTCAGGACTAGTGAGCTGCTTGAGCTTCCAATTCCCCAGCCCTACCTGCAGACATTCAGATTTGGTAGGTCTTGGGTAAAGACTAAGAATCTGCTCTTTTTTTTTTTGCGGTACCGGGGATGGAACCCGGGGACATTCTACCTCTGAGCTACAGTCCAAGCCCTATTTTTTATTCTTTATTTTGAAACAGGGTCTCACTGAGTTGTGGAGGGCCTCACTAAGCAGCTGAGGCTGGCCACGAACCTGGATCCTCCAGTCTCAGCCTCCAAATGCTGGGATTACAAGCATGCGCCACCACACCCGGCTAGGAATCTGTTCTTTTAACCTTCTTTCCATGAAGTGGTTCTGATGCAGACTGGCCACAGGTTAGAACACACTAGCCCAAATCATGGCTGACCCATGCTGTTTGGTAGAGTGACACCCTCTAGGGCTGTGCTCAGTAGAGCAGGCAGAATCTTAGGACATGTGATAAGCATGAAATAATCATTCCCTGTTCTTCTGATGTGTTGTGGTCTTGACTCTGGATGTGTAGAGAACTGGACAGGAGCCCCTAAAGGTAGAGAAACTGGACCGGAGTCAGGACACTTTGCCTTAGACTAACTGAGACTCTAGACAAGCCCCTTCCTCCCTCTGGGCACGAGTGTAGCTGAGCTTGAAGCTCTCTCTGCACAATGCTAGATTTGATAGTCTGTAACTCTGAATCTGGCCTTTCTATTAGTGTTAATTAGATAGACAAAAGTATTAATAATAACAAAACAGAAAAAATACTTAGTGAAGTGCTATGTGCCTGAGTCATTTAATTTGATGTATTCTATCATTTTGTATTGTTATGATTGTTTTTTTCAATTCATGAAACTTAAGGAACAAAAATAGGTAACTTGCCTAAGGTCACACTGTGTCTGGCTTTAAGCCCATATTGTCTAATTTTGGATACTCAAGACTGCTCGTATGACAGATGTTAGATTGAGTCCCTTGGAAATGACCTGTGCCCTCCCCTCTCATTCTGTAGATTTGGAAACACAAAATCATCCAGTACTTAAGCAAATTCCCAGAAAGCTGAGCTTCTCGTGCTTACCTCTGAGGCTGGCTCTTGTTTCTGATGGTAGCTCACCTTAGCATCCTAGGTGTGCAGCCTTTGCTGTATTTGGTTGATCAAGATGTGGAATTCATCTTTCAGTTGATACCCATAAAACTCCATTTCACAAAGCATTGGTGTGTTTGGTAACTGTGTGAAGGCCTCTGCTGTTGACTCTGGAGCTTGAGCTCTTCATTGCTGGAACACAAACAGCTCCAACTGAGCACAGGTGCCGGAGACCACCCTGCCCTGGGAAGGTTTCCCGGCTGCTCCTGCTCCTCTGGCTCAACCTGGGTTTCCCCACAAGAGAGCCCAAGGCTGAGACTTCTGGGCTACTGTATTAAGGAGCCCAGTCCCAGGAATGAGGGAAGGGGGAATGAGACTGGGAAGAAGGAAGTGCAGATAAGTATTTGATAGAAATGAGTTCACATTCTGGAGAAACTGTCTTTTGAGAAGCTGCTTCTCAGCATGGTTCATCTGGGAGAGGAAGGGAGAAGCATTCATTTCTCCATTGTTTCCATTTCCCATTGTTCAAACGCCTGCTACATATTATTTCCTTTGCATTTTCATGGGGCTTGTGTGGGGGCCTTACGTGAACCCCGCAGCACCTCAGGCCCCAGGATGGATAGAGAAGCTCCGAAGCAAAGTGGGGAGAGAAACAGCGTGGGAGGGCATTAAGGCACGGTCAGGCCTTACCCAGGGATGATCGAAGTTCATACTAATTTGATTTCTGTAGCAAAGGTTGTGGCAGGCACAAATGGCCACCTGGAGGCAGGTAGTGCTGTGGAGACATGAAACAGTGCCCTAGAGATGAGAGGTGCGTGGGACCAGTGGTTTTGCTTTCCCCAGTTTCAGTTACTTGCAGCCAACTCCAATCCAAAAATATCAAATGGAAAAGTCCAGAAGTAAGTAATTCATACGTTTTAAATTGCATCACTTTCTGAGTACATCACTCACCTCACTTCATCTGGTCACACAGGCATCGAATCATCTCACATCATCACAAGAAGAGGGAAAAAAAAGTTCACTAAGATATTTTGAGAGAGAGAGAGAGGAGCACCATAGTCACATGCTTTCACTATTCATTTCTTACTGTGGCTAATTTAGAAACTATATCATAGTTACGTATGTGTAGGAAAACACATAGTATATGTAGGGTTCAGAATGATCTGCAGTCTCGGGCATCTTCTGGGGGTCTTAGAACATATCCTATGCAGAGAAGGGGGGACCACTGTTCTATCACGTTGGACTTTCAATTTTGTGAGGACATAAGGTTCTCATTTTCTGAGAGGTACAGCCCCGTAGTCAGAGTTCCTTTCAAGTTCACAGCCAACTGAAATCTCTGAAAAGCATCAAAGTAAAACAAGCTCCAGCACCCCCAGTCCTAGCTGCTCCCCTCTCCCTCCACACCCATTCTGGATTTCCTTGGCTGGTGGCTCACATTTTGAATGATCTGGCTTGGCCGCCTGGTGAGATAATCTGGAGTTTTATCCTTTGAGGGTCTGATCTTAGTTGCCTTGATTGTTTCTTGCATGCATTTGTTATCATTATGGGATATGGAAGAACCAAGAAATACCCCAGGACATTCCCTGGATTCTAGACATACCTTCTCTGCCCACAGGAAGTAGTACTGTGGCTCCTGGTGGTGATCAGGGCTCAAGGTCACCAGTTTCATGCACCCATGAGGAGCTCAAAGGGAGCTGGTGGGTCACAGCTGCAAGCCTTGTGGCCTTATTGTATCCCTTGGAAAAGTTCTTCTGCTGGACACCAGCACCTCTGTCTAACTAAGTTTCAGTAAATCACTGGGAGGGTCAAAGAGCTTAATCCTGCCCTTACCTCTTGGTTTCCAGACCCACGTACAGTTGACTCTCTGTATCAAGTAACTACAGATCAAAAGAAACTCAGAAAAAAAAAATTCTGTTCATACTAAACAAGGACAGACTCTTTTTCTTACCATTTTCCTAGTATAGTAGAACAACTATTTGCACATCATTTACATTGTATTTGTATTATAAGTAATCTAGAAATGATTTAAACTCTATGGGAGGATGTGCAGTGATTACATGTAAATTTCAAGCCATTTTATCTAAGGGGCTTGAGCATACTTGGATTTCAGTGTCCATGGGGGGTCCCAGAACCAATCCTCTGTGGATACTGAGGAATGACTGTGTTCTAGTTACTGGAGACACAGCCACATGTATTGGCCATCACTGACTATACCCACCACTTTCTGGAGGAGGGTTGTCCCTAAGCTGGTGCCCTAGTTGAGCCTTCAACAGGCCTTTCCACCATTCTATTGAAAGCCGGCTGTCCCTGGGTGATATGATACGTGCTCAGACCAATGGATTCCTTGGCCATTCACCACTGTCACCCTTCACCTGAGGCAGCGTGATGTGGAAGCCATGTTGATGATGCAAGCGTTCTGCAGGTCTCCTGATGGTGGAGCTGGCAATGGCACTTAGTCAGGGAATGCAAATCATTTCCAGTTAGGAATCCATCCTGGTG
>PVLC010030889.1:0-19047 GCA_004027655.1 Graphiurus murinus
AAAGAAAAGGACTCTAACAGAGATTACTTTCTATATTGTATGAGACCAGGACCCTAACGAGAGTTCCCTGAATAGGCCAAGAGAGCTGACTAAGAAGGGTAGCAGGAAAATCAGCTGAGGAAACAACGAGGCCACTGGCCCATCCACCTCCACCAATACTTACCTCTTAGGAAGGCAGAAGGCAGGAGAGAGAAGCTTCCATAGGCACCCCCAAGGCTCAGATAATAAAGCAAAGCATATGATGTTCCAGTCCACGTTTCATTATGGCTCTTTCTAAGGCTCTGGCAAACTCCACCTCTCTCCTTAGTTCGAGTCAGCCTCAACTCACACATGCTGGGTAAATGGAGGCTAGACATTCTGGGATTGACACTAAAGCTAAGAAAGATCTCCTTCCACCAGCAAAAAAAGGCCATACTGTCCACATGTCAACAGTCCTAGGGCATGCACAAGGAAATGATCCAGCACTACTATCCAGGAATTACTAGATGCTAAATTCATAAAGAATTCAAAGCTGGGCATGGTGGCACACACTTGTAATTCTAGTACTTGGGAGGCTGAGACAGGAGGATCGCAGGCGTATGGGCAGCTGCAGCAACTTAGTAAGACCCTGTTTCAAAATAAAAAATAAAATAGGGCTGCAGGTGTAGCTTAGAGGCAGAATGCTCCTGGGTTCAATCCCCACTACAATAAAAATAAGAAAGAATTATTATTATTATTATTATTATTATTATTTTGCAATACTGGGGATTGAACCCAGGGGCATTCTACCTCCAAGCTACATCCCCAGTCCTATTTTTTATTCTTTATTTTTGAAACAGGGTCTCACTAAGTTGTGGAGAGTCTCACTAAGTAGCTGAGGTTGGCCACGAACCCAGATCCTCCCATCTCAGCCTCCCAAGTACTGGGATCAAGAAGCATGCGTCAGCCGGGCGTGGTGGCGCACGCTTGTAATCCCAGCATTCGGGAGGCTGAGACTGGAGGATCCAGGTTCGCGGACAGCCTCAGCTACCTAGTGAGGCACTCCGCAACTTAGTGAGACTCGGTTTCAAAATAAAGAATAAAAAAATAGGGCTGGGGGTATAGCTCGGAGGTAGAATGTCACTGAGTTCAATCCCCAGTACCGCAAAAAAAAAAAAAAAAAAAAAAAAAAAGAAGCATGCGTCACTATGCTTGGCTATTATTATTATTATTATTATCATTATTATTTTTATTATTATTTGATAAGAGGGAAATTAACCACTTGGATATGGTGGTGCATGCCTCTAATCATAGTACTTGGGAGGTTAAGACAGGAGGATCATGGGTTTAAGGCTGGCCTCAGCAATTTAGCAAGACTCTTAGCAACTTAGCAAGACCCTGTTTCAAAACAAAAATAAAAAAAGCTGGGCGTTGTGGCACATACCTGTAATCTTAGTACTTAGGAGGCTGAGATAGGAGGATTGCAGGTTTGAGGCTAGCCTCAGCAACTTTACAAGGCCCTCATCAACTTAGTGAGACCCTGTTTCAAAATAAGAAATAAAAATAGGTCTTAGAGGTGTAGCTGACAGGTAGAATGCCCCTGGGTTCAATCCCCAGTACCCCACACACCAAAATACTGATGATGATAATGATGATGATGATGATGATGATGGGCAGGGTGTGTAGCTTGGAGGTAGAATGCCCCTGGTTCAAGGAAAATTAATCATCTTAGAAATTGGATAACAATTTCCAATAAAAAACAGTGCTGAATTAGCTGAAGGATCTGGAATACTGGTCACCCAATGAGAAGTTTCTAGATAAAATTAAGAAGCAAGGCAATGTAAGAGTTGGTGTAATGGTCTGAGAGTTTGTGCTATATTCTGGAAAGGCTAAATAATAAAGGGAGCTATAGGCTAAGTGGAACAATCATGCAAATTCAGCTGAGATAAAGGACAGACACAGAAGAAAAAGAGGAAGCCGACTACAAGAGCAAGCCAAGGTCCCGCAGCCAGAATTGTGCTCAGCAAAGACCAGATGGCCAGGGTACCCATCATGCAAGTGTCATGGCTGCCCCAGCAAGGACTTTCTGAAGACTCAAAAGATCAATGACAGGACATCTCCAGAGGGAGAACGAGTTTTAGAGCATAGTGTTCCTCCAGCTTTCAAATACAGGGTAAAAAAGGTACAGTTATCATTAGCAATCTGAACCAAAATTCCTGATGAAGCCCTTAATTTTTTTTATTTTTTAGGTACTGGGAATTGAACTCAGGAGCATTCTACCTCCAAGCTACACCCCCAGTCCTATTTTATTCTTTATTTTGAAACAAGGTCTCACTAAGTTGCGGAGGGCCTCACTAAGTAGCTGAGGCTGGCTGCAAATCTGCAATCCTCTGGCCTCAACCTCTCAAGTACTGGGATTACAAGCATGCACCACCATGCCTGGCTTTGATGAAACCCTTAACATCACCTGCCTTTTTTTTTCTTTTTTTGTGGTAATGGGATGAAACTCAGAGGTGTTCTACCCTAAGTTATACCCTCAGCCCTATTTATTTTTTATTTTGAAAGAAGATCTCACTAAGTTACTGAGGGTGTTGCTGAGTTGTTGAGACTGGCCTTGAATCTGTGATCCTCCTGTCTCAGCCTCCCAAGAACTAGAATTACAGGCATGTGTCACCACGTCCAGCTTCATTTCTTGCTACTTTCATTTTCCCAGCATGTGGAATGAAATTCTGTAGACTCACATTAACACAGGATCCCTGCCAGCTAAACTTTCACTATACAAATCCAGGAATTGACTATACATGGACAGTAAAGGATATCTTTCCGCTATTTTTTTTTGTGGTACTGGGGATTGAACTCGGGGCATTCTACCTCCGAGCTATACCCCCAGCCCTATTTTTTATTCTTTAGTTTGAAACCGGGTCTCACTAAGTTGCGGAGTGCCTCACTAGGTAGCTGAGGCTGGAAAAGAACCCGGA
This sequence comes from Graphiurus murinus, assembly GCA_004027655.1. NCBI lineage: Eukaryota > Metazoa > Chordata > Mammalia > Rodentia > Gliridae > Graphiurus > Graphiurus murinus. The sequence continues at coordinate 2,937 of PVLC010030889.1, forward strand.
TCCTCCAGTCTCAGCCTCCCAAATGCTGGGATTACAAGCGTGCGCCACCACGCCCGGCTACCTTTCCTTTACTATCTCTGTCCATTTCTCTTAAGAGTCCTGTGATTCTCCTAACCTAGTCTTCAATGCTGACCCCTTAGTTTTCCTCACCCTGTTTTCTTTAAAGCCACTCTCTACAACCCTCTTACATTAGAAGAGCCATCTGTAAGATGCCAAGGGTGGTAGATATAAAGCAAAAGAAAAAGGGTAGAGTATAGATTTTATATAGAGGAGTGAGATGGAAAGCCTTCACAGACAGAAGGAGAGAGAAATAGAGAAAGAGAAGCCAGAAAGCTGGAAGGGGGATGGGAAGAAGATGGCACTGCGGGGGGGGGGGAAAGAATGCCACAAAATTAATTTGAGGAAGGGAACAGTACAAGAGACGTTGGTGGAATAACAATCAGGCAGAAGAGGGCTGGGGAAAGGGGGAGAGCGAGCGGAGGGGTGGGAAGGAATGATGTTGGGGAGGAGGGCCTTGTATGCAGAGCAACAGCAGCACCACCTATGGGTATGGTGAAGGGCTACAGACAGTAACAAAGAGGCCCCCACCTGGGCACCAGGAGTCTAGGGTGCAGGTAGAGAAGGAGAAGCCATGGTTTCTGCCCTCAAGCCTCTCAGTAACACAACATGCAGTCTAGAAGAATAAATTGTATATGGCTCTCCTGGGAAGAGGGACTTAACAAGGTAAGGGAGGGAGGAAAGAGAACTCCTGGCTTTTTCCATTCCAAGGGGGCTTCCCCCTCAGAATTCAGGCAGTAAAAAGAGAAGGGCATGAAAGGGGAGGGATACCAGGTACTGAAAAGAATGTAAACGTTTGCTTCTTTCATTAGCTAGAGACAGGATTTTATCTTTATTTCCAAGTGATTTCCTTTCCCCACTGGACGATAGATAATACACAGCTCCCTCCCTGGGGCAATAGATGCCCCTCACTCAGCTGCTTCCTCCCAGCATTGACTTGAAACTCCCCACCACCATTAGAAACCCCCAGGGAGCCACCAAGCTTGAGAAAGAAAGGAAGGGAAGGGTCCCCCCACCAGTCAAACAGACCAAGGGGGGAGGCCAAGGTAAGAGAAAAGAGAGAGAGAATGGAAAAGCTCTGCAGAGCGAGGGGAGAGGGAAATGTGATCAGTAGTATTTGTTGTGCTTCTAGGAGGAAGGATCCGTCACATTTTTAATAATAATAAATACATGAAGACAGATTTGCCAGCACTGCTCTGGCTCCTTGGAAAGTGTGGGGGAGGGGAGCCAATGCAGCTGCAGCAGACCAATATCTCCCCTCCCCTCCCCCATAGATAGGCTCTGTATTGCAGCAGCCTCCCCCTCCCCCTCTAACCGCAGTCCTTCCCTTTCCAGCCCATTCTTTCTGTGGTCCCTTCACATAGCTCTGCCCCTCCCTCCTCCATCTCTCTCTACTCCCCCAACCTGACTCTACCCTCTCAGCACAGGTCCTCATTTAACACAGCCTGATCCCAGCTTGAAGATGCCCTAGTGCCCACATCTTAGATCCACTCCCCCAATCCTGAGGCCTCACTCTTTCCTAACAGTGTCCTTCACTAGCTGATGGCAATCTCCCCCCATGTAACACTCCACAGAAAAACCCAGCACATTTCAGCATTTACGGGATTCCACCAAAAGTGATTGCTTTTTCCCCATTTTTATCTCAATGTAACCTCCTTTCTCACACCCTTAAATATAATGGCCTTCAAAATGTGCTTGTGTTTAGGGGGTGTCAGGGCCTCAGGACTCAGTGACTACTGCCACCTATTGACCCAAATTTGTTCAAGATAGACCTTTAATACACTTCTTACACAGTGACACTCTGTTATTTCAAAAGCATCAATAGCTTAAACATGCAAAGGCATGGCTCTTGGGGCTTCTCTGAGACCCTCTGAACAATGAGATCAAAGAAATACAAAAGCAAGACTGGGCAGAGAGCCAAAGCAATAATGCCTTTTTCTATGCAGAGGCAGAAAAAGAGGCCCAAGGAATGAAAAAAACAACCTTATGTCTCCTTAAGGGTCTGTAAGCAAAGAAAAGTAGGGGACAAAATTTTTCTCAAGCAGTGGTAAAAATCTTATGTATCACAATATGATGTTACCAAGAGGAGAAGGCAAGATATTACTTATATGCCTTCAAAAAGTTAGCCAACTCCTTGGCATGAATCTGGGATTTATAAAACTGAGATCCCAAGGAGGATGAGGGATAGTAAAGACTGCACCGACTCACCTGGTATGTGCCAATCAGAATTGGAGACTGAGCAGGTAAACTAAAAAAGCCCAGGTCTACACCATGCAGTTCCACAGCCTGGTTTAGCTATGTGCCCTCCACCAATACAAGGCAAGGAATGAGAAAGCTTGACCTCTCCGTGGTGCTGAAAACTGACTAACAAACTACAATCAGGTCATCCCTTCCTCCTAAACAAAATGCCTGTAATCCCTGTACTTGGGAGGGTGTGACAGGAGGATTGCAGGTTCTCCTGAAAGCCTCAATAAGCAGTGAGACTAGAATCAACCTACTGTTTCCAAATAGGAAATAAAATCAGGCTGGGGGTGTAGCTTAAATCCCTAGTATCACACACACACACACAAACACACACACACACACAAAGTATTTTTTTAAATAAAGTATCCATAAAACCAGGTGTGGTGGTAAAAACAAGTAATTACAGTACTTGGGAGGCTGACAGAAGAATTGCAGGTTCAAGGCCAGCCTCTGTAACTTAGTAAGACCCTCAGCAACTTAGTGAGATGGTTTCAAATTTAAAAAGGGCTGGGGTATAGCTTGGAGGTACCATAGCGCCTGGCTGGGTTCTATGCCCTTATGACCCTTTTCCCTAAGCTCCCTGAGGAGCTCCAAGAAACGTTTAGAACTCCATAAAACAGTTCAAGAACCACTGTTTGGGTGTGCAGCAAGAAAACCAAGAATTAGAATTTTAGAGTTTCTGAAGCTGGGCATGGTGGTGCATACTTGTAATCCTCCCATACTTGGGAGGCTGAGACCAGAGGATCACAGGTTCACGGCCAGCCTTGGCTACTTAGTGAGGCCCTTCACAACTTAGTGAGACCCTGTATCAAAATAAAAAATAAAACAGAGGCGGGGGTGTAGCTCAGAGGCAGAATGCCCCTGGGTTCAATCCTTAGTAACACACACACACACACACTAGTACTTGGAGGCTGAGACAAGAAGATTATAAATGGTTTGAGGCCAGCCTCAGCAATTTAGAGACCCTGTTTCAAAATAGACAATGAATGGGCTGGGGGTGTAGCTCAGTGGTAGAGCACCCCTGGTTCAATCCCTGGTACCACAAAAGAGGAAAAAAAAAACAACTCATAGAACTTTAGGACACTTCTTCATTCCCACTTCAACCAAATAACCCCATTTGTGCCCATTTTACATATCGAGAATCTACATAAAATTCTGTCTAAATGTTGTTAGTGACTCTGGTACTAAAATTCTCAGAAATAATAATTCTAATAATTATTCTATTAATTGTTGAAAGCCTGTGTGTGTGTGTGTGTGTGTGTGTGTGTGTGTGTGTGTTTGTGTGTGTGTGTGTGTTTGGGGATTGAGCTCTGGGGCATTCTACCTCCAAGCTACATCCCCAGCCCTTTTTAATTTTTTTGTTTGGAAACAGGGTCTCACTAGATTGCTGAAAGTCTTACTATATTGCTAAGGCTGTCCTAGAACCTGTAGTCTTCCTGTTTTAGCTTCCTAAATACTGGGATTACAGGTGTGCACTACCATGCCCAGGTGGAAGCCTTTTTTGAATAATGCCAAAAGAACAGGGCAAAAAATATATCCTGAGATTAAAGACTCAACTAAATACAAGGTCCTCAAAGATAGAGATTTTATCTGTTCTGCTATACCAAGAGCCCAGTGTCTGGAACTTAGGGTTTCTTTGAAGGCAAAGCCTCTAGCAAAAATGGGGCAGTAGGGAGGAGGATTCTAGCAGTTATAAACTACCTACATTATTTAAATAGAACAAAAACCCTGAAGTCTTTCATGAATCACATGATACTTGAAATATTTCATTCTCCATGTTTCTCAGGATCTGGTTCTCCAATTACTCCAATTACTAGCCATGCTTAACCTAAGGGTCTCAGTTTTCTCACTAGTAAAATGGATATGCCATTTATTTTGTAAGGATTAAGTGAAAAGCACTTAGCTCAATATGTAACACAATTTAAGATCTTTTTTAAAAAGAAAATTTCCTAATCCAAAAGCCTTAATAAATTATAAACAAATGCATCAGTCCTAAGAAATCAATGTGATAATTCTAACCAAAGTATTTTTGACCTGATCCACTTGTCCAGTTAGTTCATTCATTCAGAAAAAAAAAAAAATCTAACTCTGTTCTTGTGGCTTTGTCTGGATTCACTTGAAGAAACAGAAGTATGAGGTCATAGGGCATGTGACTCCTTCTAACAGGTAGATCTACCAGAGACTACAAGTTAGAGGCCCCAGTAACAAGCCCATTCTAGTGTTACCCACAGAAAAGCTCCATGCTTTTTGACTGAAAGGAATCTCAGAAATTTAAATATATTCATTTTTCAGATGGGCATGGTGGAGCATGCTTGTAATCCCAGTACTTGAGAGGATGAGACAGGAGGATTGCAGGTTTGTAGCCAGCCTCAGCAACTTAGACCATCTGCAACTTAGTGAGACCCTGTTTCAAAATGAAAGAATAAAATAGGCCTGGAGGCTCAGAGGTAGAATGCTCCTGGGTTCCATCCCCAGTAACTAATACACACACATACACACACACACAAATTCATTTTTCAGTTAAGGAAAATTGAAGGATAGAGATATTAAATGATTTGCCCAAGATCACAGAATTAGAAGGCAGCCATAAATCCAGTCTTCTAATTTAATTTCTAACAAGCTATAGCTGACTGAAAACAAATCCTTACCCCAGTCAGGCAGACCAAATTCCAAATTCATAGGATTCGGAATTGACCATGTTTTAGTGATGTAATGATCCAAATTATACTCTATGTCCATGACAATGCCCCAAAAAGCCAGACACTAAAATCACATGTTTAAGAGACCCAAAGCCTTTTAAAATACTCCAATACTTTTTTTTTTTTTTTTTTTTGCGGTACTGGGGATTGAACTTGGGCACTCTACCTCTGAGCTATAACCCCAGCCCTATTTTATATTCTTTATTTTGAAACAGGGTCTAAGTTGCGGAGTGCCTTACTAGGTAGCTGAGGCTGGCCTCGAATCCGGATCCTCCTGTCTCAGCCTCCCAAATGCTGGGATTACAAGCATGCGCCACCACAGCCAGGCCAATAATTTAATTCTATAGAGACAACTTTTCTCTGTAGTTTTATGTTGACTGAGATACTGTATGTATGTGACTCATACACTTTGATATGTATCTGATATAATTTAATCATATTTGTTGGTAAGCAGCTTCTTCATGGAAATGCAATTTTTATACTAAAGGCACTGCATATTTTTACTGTAATGTCATAAATTTATTTATATTCTTTGTAAAAAAAAAAAAAAATACAAGATATCAGGTATAAAACTCCCACCAGTCTCCTCATTTGGGCTTGGCTGATACTGCTGTGAGACTTCCATTTTTTTTGGCTAAGCTAGGAATTTTCGGCCAGGCATGATGGTACATGCTTGTAAACCCAGTATTTGGGAGGCTGAGATAGCAGAATCACAAGTTTGAGGCCAGCCTCAGCAACTTAGCAAGGCCCTCGGCAACTTAATCAGACTTTGTTTCAAAATAAAAAAATAAAGCCGAGTACAGTAGCACATGTCTGTAATCCCAGTACTTGGGAAGCTGAGAAAGGAAGATAACAGGTTTGAGGTCAGCCTCAGTAACCTAGTGAGACCCTGTTACAAAACAAAAATAAAATAGGGCTGAGAGTGTAGCTCAGTGGTAGAATGTCCCTGGGTTAAATCCCCAGTACAAGGGGAAAAAAAAAAAAAAAAAAAAGCTAGGAATTTTCTGCCTGCCTGCCAGCATTTTTTTGTTCTTTGTGAAAAGGCTGGCATTTACTGAATCTGGTAAACTGAGACCTTGGTTGAACAAAAGTCAAAGAGGCTAAAAAACCTAAGACTACATACCAACTCTTCACTCTAGTCATCTCATTCACTCTACTATACTTTACAAACTCTCAATGACAGACCAAAGATCACCTCTACATTCATGTTATTATAGAAAAAAAAAAAAAAAAAAAAGAATTCAGAGAAGTGGAGACAAGAATAACTCTTGTTGATGCAGATCAGCACGTACCAAAGGTTTCCTGAACCACTAATGCCACCTGGTGGCCAGGCTAGATACATTAACAAAATGTAAAATCCGTATTATTTTGCTATCTGTATTGTATTATAACAAGTCATACAGGAAGTTGGGGCAACATGGAAACAATTAATTATTGTCAATTTTGTTTTGTAAAATAGCCAATTTCTATTTCTGGGTAAAATATGTCATCGAAAAAACGTTACAAAACCAAACTTCTCAAACTTCCAAAAAAAATCTCATCTTTCTCAACTACCCATTCACCAGAAATACCCCACATACCCAACAAGTCCAGTCATACATTTGCAAAAGGGACTTTAATTTGTAAGTAAAATCATTTTTATTAGTAAACACTTTTCCAAATATCCAAAGAAGACAATTAGTGAATTCCGAGGGAAAAAACCTACATACAGTAAAAGCAGAAGTATCCCAGGATGACCCAAAAATACATAAATATGTATACCCATAATCACCGCCGCCTTCGAAAACCTGAAAGGAAGGGAAACCAAGAATGAGGCAAAGGACAGTTGGGAAAGCTAAAGGACAGGAAAATAGGACATTTAGAGAGAGGGGCGCCACAGAAGTGGGTTCCTGGGCAATACTATCTATATCTTCCCAGGACAAAAGACTAAAAGATGAAATTGACATGGGATAAAGGTTCCTTTAGATGATACTTAAATAGTTCTATTTAAGTAAGCCTGAACAGGAGCTGTGGGGCCTTAAGAGATGAAATCCAGACATCCCTTTTGTGAATGCTATTTTCTGGCTTGGGAAAAAAGAAAAATAAAAGCCCACCTAAGGAGATTAAAGAAGTACTATCGGGTTGGTGAGCTGAGGATGGCAAATCCTGAGAGGTGGCACCCCAAATGCAACTCCCCACCTTGCATGTGATCCCCTAAATCCCAGCGGTTCACTGACCTTTTTTCTTCCGACCTTTCTTAGGTATTTTCTTCCGCTTCTTAACAGGATTCTGATCCTGGAAGCAGATGGCGAAGTAAACGAATAGAAATGTGGTTCCAAGCACCCGCATCCCTTCTTAAATTCTTTTTTTTTTTTTTTGGTGTGGCACTGGGGATTGAACCCAGGGGCATTCTACATCCAAGCTATACCCCCAGTCCTATTTTGTTATTTTTTATTTTGAAACAGGGTCTTACTAAGTTGCAGAGAGCCTCAGTAGTTGAGGCTGGCTGCAAACCCAGATCCTCTGATCTCAGACTCCCAAGTACTGGGATTACAAGCGTGCACCACCACACCCAGCTTTAAACTCTTAATAAGTTACAAATATATATGGCTGAAGGAATGATAGCTGCCACCCACTATATGTCAATCTCACCTCGTCAAGATGAGCAGTTCCTCCTGTCAATGCACTGATGTCACTGAAGTGCGTGAGGGAATGAAGTTGTGAACTCATAACATTTGCTCGTTTTCGTCGTCCTTTCTCTCGCTTACTGACACTTAAGCGCACCATCATGTTCTCCTCGTAGTTAATCCTACCACAGAAAAACACCATTGATTCCAGCAGGCTCAGACCACCATGGTGGAGAGCTGTAGCCCAGAACCTGGGCACTGGTATTTACTCATTCTTGTTCAGAGAGTTCTCAGGAAATTCGTTTTATGTGTTTTATGCTCAATACCAAGCTTCCTGAATGAAAGGTTCTCTGTGCTAGAACTTCCCTGGTATCATAGTTAAAATATTATACCAGAAAATTCTTATATTTCAACTCTATCAACAGGTTTCTCTGAATAGGCCCTCTCATGCAAATCTGTCAACTGTAAAAACTATACCTGAACAAGATTAATGACCCTGTATTCAAGTTAAAATTGCTGTTCTACTTTTCTTCCCTGAAGTTATATTGTACTCTCATTATAAAAACTGGCCTTAGCCGGGAGTGGTGGTGCACATTTGTAATCCTAGTAGTTGGGAGGCTAAGATATCTAGGAGGATCGCAGTTTCCAGGACAGCCTCAGCAAGTAGTGAGATTCTCATCAACCTAGTGAGACCCTGTTTCCAAATAAGAAATAAAATCGGGCTGGGAGTGTAGCTCAAAGGTAGAATGCCTCTGGGTTCAATCCCCAGTACCACAGGAAAAAAATAAATAAATAAATAAAAGTAAAAACTGGCCTTTATGTCCTTCTACAAAGAAAGTGAGAGCTGTTAAGCCCTATTATGTGGAACTGCATCTATTCCTCTCCATATAACATTTGCTTGAGCCTAAACAGACTAAGAGGAGAAAAAACAAAAACAATGTTTTTTCTAGCTATTTTTCTAAGCTTGAAACTCCTAATTCTTAGTACTACCAAGTGTTTCATTCCACTTTCTATATAATGTTGGTTCTTTTGGTATTAGACTTAATCATTTCCATCCTAAGTATGAGGACAGGTCTCTACAGAGTAGAAATAATTTCTAACTCCAAGAGCTCAGACCTGTGTTGGTCTTCTTGACTCTGACGAGTGACATGAGGATGGCGAGCATCACGGATTTCCTCTGGAGCATCTGAATACTGCTCCTTAAGTTCACGAATGACAGAGCTGCTCAACGCGCGTCTTTTTGCTCGTTCCAGACGCTTTTTCTCCCGCTCAGCTTCTGTTTCATCTACATGATAAAAAATCCACATGGGTTATCACAGAATAGAGAAAAGAAGAGATATACAATTCATGCCAAGGAGGCAGCAGCCACAATTCATACCATAATGTACTGGAACCAAGCGAGGTGGAACATATTTCTTAGATGCCCCTTTTGCAGATTTCTTCCCAGAAGCCTCAGACTGGCCATCCTCTGCTTCATCTTCTTCATCCTCAGAGCTCAACTACAAAAGAAACAATATCTGCAAACTGAGGAAGACTTAGGCAAGTGAGAAGAAAATCCAAAACTGAAGTACTACCCTGGGGAAATGGGAATATAAATAAAAAGAAGAAAAGGAAATCTCGTACAGAAACATTCTAAGGTACAAGTTGGAAATCAAATCACAGGATGTCCAAGATCACCATGAAGTTCATTTTGGTATAGGTCCTTCAGGAAAATTAGGATAATGCATGCCATTACCTTGCTCATCATATTGCTGGGATGAGGCTTAAAACGAAGTGGGTCATTCTCACCTAAAACACAAAGAAATTTTATAAAAATATGGAACTTTATGATGATCCCACAACCATATGCTGATCTTCCTACTTACTGAGGCTGCCTGTCACTGCAGTCTTGACCAGTTTGTCAATCTGATACTTCAGTTTTTGGTCCAAAGGACGAAGCTTTTCCAAAACCTATAATGTGACAGATAAATATAATTATATCCCTTTCCCCAAATCAAGCATACACCAGAGTTCCTGTGTTGTTGCCAAATAAGGCACCTAATATATACATAAAGTAGAGTAAATAAAAAGAAAAATGCCTCTTTTCATTTCTTTACTTAAACATGAGAACACCCACTTAAATGAGAGATACTATGTGAAAATATTGGAGTTTAGGATTTAGAAACCTTCATTTCCAAAACACAAGGGCCTCATACCGTGCGAATCTCCACCAATCTCAAAACTGCAGCATGTCCCTGAAGAGATCCTCCTGAGGCTTTGTCCAGGATGAGGTGGCTCAGATCCATAAGGTACATGAGCAAGAGCTGGTCTTTCACTTCCAATAAGCTGAGACCCTGAGTTGAGCAATACGGAAGAGATGCAGACTCAATTTTGGACAAAAAACAAGAGGAATGCCTAGGACAAACAAGATAATTTTTCAAGTTCATGTTTTCCCCAGTTTGTGTTAGGTATCTGGAATATAGTAATCGCTCTTTAGCTGTAATTTTGTTTTTTACTGTTTCCCACAGTCAATCCCAGTCCTAAAATACTAAGTGGAAAATTCCAAAAATAATTCATTTTTTATTTTTCATTTTGAAACAGGGTCTCACTAAGCCATGGAGGGCCTTGCTAAGTTGCTGAAGCTGGCTGCTTCTGTCTCAGCTTCCCAAGTACTGGGATTATAGGCTTGTGCCACCATGCCAGGATAATTCATATTTTAAATTGTTTTTGCCGGGCACAACAGTACGTGACTGTAATCTCAGCACCTGGAAGGCTGAGCTAGGAGAATTACATGTTCAATGCCAGTTTCAGCAACTTCAACAAAATAAAAAAGGCTGGGGGTATAACTTGGAGGTAGAATGCCCCTGGGTTCAATCCTTAGCACCCTCCCCCCCCAAAAAAAGTCCACTGAAGTGTACTACATTTTGGGGGAGGTGTGGAGGAGGGGGGCTGGGGATTGAAGTCAGTGGGGTTCTACCCCTCTGAGATACATCCCTGGCTCCTTTTTATTTTCATTTTGAAACAGAGTCTCTCTAAGTTACTGCAGGCTGGCCTCAAACCTCAAACCTGAGATGTTCCTATCTCAGCCTCCCAAGTACTAGCATTACAGGTGTGCACCAATGCGCCAGACTACATTGAAATCTCTTTTTTTTTTTGCAGTACTGGAGATTGAACTCAGGGACATTCTACCTCCAAGCTAAACCCCCAGCTCTATTTTTTATTCTTTACTTTGAAACAGGGTCTCACTAAGTTGTGGAGTGCCTCACTAGGTAGCTGAGGCTGGCCGCGAACCCGGATCCTCCAGTCTCAGCCTCCCGAATGCTGGGATTACAAGCGTGCGCCACCACGCCCGGCTACATTGAAATCTTAAACCATCTTACTCTGACCCATCTGAGACTTGAGTCATCCCTTTGTCTATCCACAATGTATATGGTATTTGCTTGTTAGTTACTTCATCTCAGCTAACAGATTAACTGCCACATAGCATCACATAGCTTTTGTTCAAGCAACCCTTATTTTACTTTAATAATGACCCCAAAATGCAAGAATAGTGGTAAGAAGGAAGCATCAAGGCATAAAACATAGAAGGACAAATTAACTCTGATACTATTCGGCAACAATATAGGACATACAGGAAAAAACACAATATACATAGAATTTGGTATTATCTATGGTTTCAGACATCCACTAAGGGGTGGATACATATCCCCCACGGACAAGGGGAGACTACTATATTCTCAGGAAGGAGCTATATCTAAAATTGCCAAGAGAGAAATATTATACTGACACGAGAAGAGCAAAGCACACAGAATTACTGGAAGACAATGAAAGCAAGAAAATCAATAAAGTAGCCCTCCAAAATGTCTATACCAAAATTTCTCATCTCAGAGCTACTGACACTTGGGGCCAATTAATTGTCCTGGTATTATAGGCTTTCAGTGGCATCCCTGACCTTAACCACTGATGTCCCCTTCCAAGTTGAAACAATCAAAAACAATGGTCTATATATACTGACATGGAATTAAATCTATGCCAAAAGAAGTTGTAGAAAGTGAGGTGTTTTTTTTGTTTTTGTTTTTGTTTTGTTTGGGATATTGGGGGTTGAACCCAAGGGGACTTTACCACTGAGTTACATCTCTAGACCTTCTTATTTCTTGTTTTGAACTGGGACCTGCTAAATTGTTCAGGCTCAAATTTACAATCCTGCTGCCTCAGCCTCCTGAGTAGCTAGGATTATAGGTGTGTGCCTTTGCACTTGGCTGTAAAAACTGTAACGTGGTTCCAACTGTGTATGTATGTATGTGTGTGTGGGGGGATAGTAGTATGATGGAAACATTTTTATATGCATAGAAAAACATCTGGAAGGCAAGACATAATACCCTTGGAGAGTGAGGACAATTAGGGAGAAATGCAGTGCTTGTACTATGAAATGGGGTACTTGTTTTCTCGAACAAAAATACATTTCTCTTCTAATAAGAAAATTTCAAAAGAACATTCCTTGGTGCTTACATCAAAGTGGTGATTAAACTGGTTTTTCATTTTCTTCTTTGTGCTTTTATGTATCTCCCAAATTTTCTAAAATTAAAATTGAAATATAGATCTGAGGGTACAGCTCAGTGGCAAAGTGCTTGTCTAGCATGCACAAGGGTTCAATCCCTATCACCACAAAGAAAAAAAGCATATTTGTAGGCAGAAAATCAAGCAAATATTTTATCAGTTTGGTATTTATTATTTATTATTTATTTATGTACTGGGGATTGAACACAGTGGCATTGTACCTCTAAGCTACTACCCCAACCCTTTTTATTTTTTGTTTTGAAACAGAATCTCACTAAGTTGCTGAGGCTGGCCTCAAACCTGAAGTTCTCATACCTTAGCCTCCAAAGTACTAGGATTATAGCATGTGCCATAGAATCTGGCTCCTAGTTATCTTTATTTTTTTATTTTTTATTTTTATTTATTTATTTATTTATTTGTGGTACTGGGGATTGAACTCAGGAGCATTCTACCTCCAAGCTATACCCCCAGCCCTTTTTTTTTATTCTTTATTTTGAAACCGAGTCTCACTAAGTTGCGGAGTGCCTCACTAGGTAGCTGAGGTTGGCCACGAACCCGGATCCTCCGGTCTCAGCCTCCCGAATACTGGGATTACAAGTGTGCGCCACCACGCCCGGCTCCTAGTTATCTTTAAACCAACACAATTAACTTGTTATTAGCCCTAGAGTGGTACTGGAGAATGGGTAAAAAAATTAAAGACTGATAAGTTGAATTTAATTTTTTTTTAATTTGTTTATTTTTTGCAGTACTGGGGATTGAACCCAGGGGCATTCTACCTCCGAGCTATACCCCTAGTCCTATTTTTTATTCTTTATTTTGAAATAGGCTCTCACTAAGTTGTGGAAAGCCTCACTAAATAGCTGAGGCTGGCCACGAACTCGGATCCTCGGGTCTCAGCCTCCTGAGCACTGGGATTACAAGCGTGCGTCACCACGCCTGGCTAAGTTTAAATTCTGATTTAGGCATTTAATAGTCAAATTCTAAGGCACTTAACTTGGTAATCTTGGTCTCCTCATCTTTAAAATATGTACAATATTTCCTTCCTGTTCCAAAGAATAATCATGAGGCACAAATAAGATGACATGAAAACATTTTGAAATCTGTAAAGCACCTTGTAAAAGTCTTTGGTCGTAATAACTGAATAAACAAATATACAGTGATCTAAGAAGCATGTTGAAGCTAGTGTACTGGTATACATCTATAATCTCAGTACTTAAGAGGCTAAAACAGGATAGCAGGTTCGAGGCCAGCCTCAGCCACTTAGATCCTGTTTCTTTCTTTCTGCTACTGGGGATTAAACCCAGGGCATTCTACCTCCAAGCTATACCCCCAGCCCTTTTTAATTTTTATTTTGAAACAGAATCTTGCTAAGTGGCTGAGGATAGTCTTAGACCTGGGATCCTGCTGTCTCAGCCTCCCAAGTACTGGGATTGATTACAGGCATGTGGCATTGGGCCCAGGGCGTGATCCTGTTTCAAAACATAAATTAAGCAAGACATGGTGATGCACACCTGTAATCCTACTATTTGGAAGGCTGAGAAAGGAGGATCACAGGTGCAAAGTCAGCCTCAGCACCTTAGTGAAGCCTTCGGCAACTTAGCGAGACCCCATTTCAAAATAAAGAATAGAATACGGCTGAGGGTGTAGCTCAGAAGTAGAATACCCCTGGGTTTAATCCTTAGTACTGTGCATGGCAAGAAAAAAAGAAAAAAGGGCTGGGGATGTACCTTATGTACCTTGGAAATAGAATGTCACTGGGTTCAATCCCCAGTACCCTCACCCACCCCCAAAAAGCATCCTGAAAGCTCAGCACTAAAATTATTAAAGCATGGTACCCAGGACAAAGGCAGCCAGAATCTGTTTCTTCTGACATGCTTGGACATTGGCAAGTCCAAACTGGGTTACAAGCATATGAAAGAAAAACAAAGACGAAAAAACTATAATAAAAAATAAAGATTCGCACTAAGAACAAAAGTGAATGATGAGGAAGAAGAGATTGGTAACAACTAACATTGTTAGTTATCTTTCTAAAAACACAAGTCTGCTACAACTTCCACACTCAAAAATCCTTCAATGATTTTTTTTTTTTTTGGTACTGGGGATTGAACCCAGGGGCATTCTACCTTCAAGCAAAACCCAGCCCGATTTTATTTTTTATTTGGAAACAGGGTCTCATTAGGTTGATGACAGTCTGACTGTGATCACACATGTGATCCTCCTGTCTCAGCCTCCCAAGTACTCGGATTACAAGTGTGCGCTACCAAGCCCGGCTCCCTTCAATGATTCTTACTCACCTACTTCAATGACTGTCATATTTTTATTCACAAAAGTTTGCTTAAATATAATCTTATGCCAGGCATGGTGGCACACACTTGTAATCCCATTACTTGAGAGAATGAGACAGGAGGATCACAGGTTCAGGCCAGCCTCAACAACTTAGTGTGTTCCTCTGCAACTTAGTGAGACCCTGTTTCAAGAATAAAATAGGGTTAGGGGTGCAGCTCAGAGGTAGAATGCCCCTGGCTTCCATCCCCTGTACCACAAAAACAAAACAAAAAGCAAACAACAACAAAAAAACTATGTCAAAAGCTCAATATATAAACAAGATAATACCAGAATTTTCCAGTTTAAGCAGGTATGAGAAGTCCAGAGTTGTCCTTCCACACTGACTGACTGACACCAATGATCCCCGAGGAGATTCTACCAGATCCTAATTAGAAAACTACCATACTTCAATTTTAGATACATCATTTTCATACTTTAACACCTCTGAACTTGGGATGCATATTTCAGCCAATGTATCCTAGCATTATGTCATAGATTATTAACATCTTTTTCCTAGTAGGGTAGTCTCCTCTTATCCACAGGAAATCATTCCAAATCCCCCAGTGAATACCTTTAATGGCAGGTAATAGCAAATCCCATGTATGCTATGTTTCTTCCTATGTATACATACTAACAATGATAAGCTGTAACTTATAAATCTGGCCCAGTAAGAATTTAACAATAATAAGATATAACAATTTTAACTATGCACTATAATAAAAGTTATCTAAAAGGTATGTTATGTCTGAAATTTTTTTTTTGTTTTTTGTATTTTGTTTCATGGTACTGAGGATGGAACCCAGGGGCATTCTACCTCTGAGATACACCCCTAGCCCTATTTTTTATTCTTTATTTTGAAACAGGTGTCGCTAAGTTGTGGAGGGCCTAAGTAGCTGAGGCTGGCTGCGAACCCAGATCCTCCAATCTCAGCCTCCCAAGTACTGGGATTATAAGTGTGTGCCACCACGCCCTGCCTGAAATGTTCTATTTAATATTTTTAGACTGCAGTTAACCTCAGATATCAAAAACAAGGCACTGACACTGCATATCAGGGGACTGCTGTGCATAAAATTCTGTTAATATTCCCCAATTAATAGCACCTTAAATTAAACACAATAATAACTCCTCAGTTGGCCAACAAGGCTCTTCAGAGCTACTACTTTTCCAGTCTTATTTCCTGTCCCCATCACACATACATGCAAAATGTACATTTATCCACAAAAATTACCTACGTCAGCCGGGTATGGTGGCACAAGTTTGTAATCCCAGTACTTGAGAGGCTGAGACAGGAGGATCACAGGTTCAAGGACAGTCTCGGCAAGTAATGAGACTCTCATCAACCTCGCAAGACCCTGTTTCCAAATAATAAATAAAATCAGGCTGGGGGTATAGCTCAAAAGTAGAATGTCTCTGGGTTCAATCCCCAGTACCACACAAACACATACAAAAAAACACCTCCTTCCTCGGAACACTGCCAGTTTTCAGGCCTTTGTTCCTTTGTACATGCTATTTCTTTCTGTCCTGATTCCTATTTATTCCTCAAAATCCTGTTACCTCCTCTGGGGAGGTTTCCTTTACTCCTTCTCCTCCTTTGGCAATCTCACTCCCTGGCTAACACCATACACCTCATGACCCTCCAACCTA